>PVHX01011111.1:0-66104 GCA_004024805.1 Geosciurus inauris | reverse complement strand
TTTTTATTTTTTGTATTTGTTATTTTCAGTTGTATATGACAAGCTGTTTCTTTAAGGAAAGACAGGTCTCTTCATCCTCCCATTTCTAGCACTAGGAGCAATGCCTAGAACTTTGAAACCTACTACTGCTTTCCCATTCCCCATTCTCTTCCATCCTTCTGTGGCACATCATGTGATCCATGTTACACATCTCTGTCTATAATCTTAAGAGTCAGAATGAACAGAAAAGGAGAACTGTTTTGTTAGCAGTTGACTTTATAAAACTTAAAGCATGTCTTCCATACTTCTGCATCTCCATTTTCCCAATCACCAATACCTCAGAGCAACCCCTCCAAGTAAGCAAGAATTGCTCTAACTCATTCTTAAGGGCTGTGTATTTCTCATGGATTTATCATAATCTACTCAGCCTTCCTATGATTGATGAGATTTCACTATTTTCTTCTTCCCTTTTTCTCCTTTGCCAGTGAATGCAATGCATCTTTGTATAAATATCATTATAGACTAAAATGTTTTCCTTAACATAATTGCATATATACCCAGCAGTGGAATTGCTAAGCCAAATGACATATTATAACAGATGCTACTGAATTCCTTTTAAAAAATCTTGCAAAAGTTTGTGTTTATATTAGCAATACATAACACAACAAATCCTTTACCTATATTCTGCCAGCAAAGAAGGTGTTATCATTGTTTTAAATGTTTGCCAGTTTGTTACTTTAAATTGCATTTCCCTGATAATGACTGAAGTTGAGAATTTTCATGAGCTTATTTTGCATTCAGATTTGCTCTTTCACGGAATGTGTATCCTTGCTAGTTACCCAATTTTTCTATTGAGCAATTTGTCACTTTTGTCAATTTATAAAGCCTTTGTATATTATTAGGATGAAATCTTTGTCATCTTTCTGGGAAACATTTCTTTGTGCATAACATTTATCTATTTTGTTTGGTGTATCTTGCCACCACAAACATAATTCTTACATAGTCTGATATGTTTTTTCCCTTTTATTACTTTAAGTGTCTTGTTTTGGTGAAGAAGTTCATTCCCAAGGGTAAATTGTACTTATAGTCTCCTGGATTTTGTTCTAAGATTTTATTTTCTTTTAAATTTATACTTGTTACCATTCAAAAAGACATTTCATGTTTCAAAAATAAACATTATTATAATAAGATTAAGCCACACTTTTTTCCAAAAGCACAAATAGGAACATAAATTTTGCTATATTTCCCATTCAACTATAACAATTATTAATATTTTGATGTACAACAAAATATAAATACATACACATCTACTCAAGAAACTGTTATAGCTTATATGTAGCATAACATCTGAATTTTTAGCAACTGTGTTATATTGTGCCACTTATAGAAATAGCACATGGAGGGGCTGGTGTTGTGGCTCAGTGGTAGAATGCTTGCCTAGCATGTGTGAGGCACTGGGTTTGATTTTCAGCACCACATATAAAAATAAAAGGTCCATTGACAACTAAAAATTATTTTTGAAAAAAGAAATAGCACATGAAAATTATGGAAAAATAGAAAACATAGAAAAATAAATAGAACAAAACCTTTAGATCACCCACCCATAGTGGATCAACTCACCCATAGTGGAAACTTGATTTGCCTCGATGCCGTTGCTGGTGCCTCCTTGTTTCTGCTTTGTGGAAGGTAACTATTATGGTTTGGATGTAAAAAACTCAAAAGCTCATATGTAGGGCAATGCAAGAAGGTTTATTGGAGAAATGATTGGGTTGTGAGAGTCTTAATCCTATCAGTGAATTAATTTCCTGATGGGGATTAACTGACTAGTAACTGAAGACAGGTAGACTGTGTCTAAAGGAGGTGGGTTATTGGGTTTGTGGCTTTGGGTGTGTATTTGTATCTGGTGAGTTGATCATCATGTGAGTTACTTCCCTCTATCACGCTCTTCTGCCATAATGTTCTGTCTTGAGCCCAGAGGAATGGAGCTGGCAGTCCATGGACTAAGACCTCTGAAATGATGAGTTCCCAAATAAACTTCTCCTCTTCTACAATTGTTCTTGTTGGGCCTTTTAATCAAAGCAGCAAAAAAAAACAGAGTAAAAGGGTGACATTCTGCTGTTCTTTGATTGTTTTCTTTTTCTTTATCTCTGTATTTCAATAATTTGTAGCATATGCCTAATCATAGATCTTCTTTTGCTGATATTACCTAGCTATCCCTTTTGATTTACCATCTTCTAATCTCAGAATTTAGGATAAATTTCTAACCATATCTTGAATTGTTGATTTCAATATAATTGCTCCCATTTCCTTCTCATTATATCTATCTATATCTATATGCATGTATATAGATATAATATATATGTGAGGAATATACATATATACATATATTCTTTATATATATATAATACATAAGTATTCCTCATTCATATATATAATATGAAACAATTTTCAGAATTTTATCAGTTCTGTTATGTAATTTCAAGGTTTACTTTTGAAGTATCTAAACATCTACTCCAATAAATACTGTAATTCTGCTTTCATATTTATAATTTTTTTCAATTCTTATAGTTTCATCTCACCCATCTGCCTTTTCATTTTATTCTATACTTTTTCATAATGTCCTATTTATATTCTTGGTTTATTTTAATTTTTTATATGTAGGGGGAAAGGGTGAGAAGAAATCTCAATTGTTTTGTATTTTATTGGCAATTTCACACACTCTTTTGTACAGTTTTATGGAATCAAATATATGTATTATGTACATACATATATTTATAAGTATTAATATGTTATATAGATATGCATCTATATTCTCTTCCTGTGAATATCACAGGTACTGCTTCCTTTTCAATATGCATTTTATTGAAACATTTTATTTTGTACATCAAATGAAAAGAGACCTATTTCCAGAACTTTCAAGTTCCGTGGTTACTGGTCTCTTGTATGGCAACTGACTCCCTTTTCACACCTACTGATGAATTTGCAACTTCTCAATAGCTTAATATCCAACAGCCTTTCATTTAATGTTAGTCCACTGGACCAAGGAATCAAATCTCTCCAACATTCACTGTCTGGTGTCCAGAACTCCAAAAAGATGGAATGTTGAAACAAAACCAAAAAAAAATCTATAATGTGCTCCAAAGCCTTTCTGTTTATAACTAACAGGAAGATTTCTGTGCATGGGATACAATGCTAGGTACTCTACTTTTAACATGGTTCTTCTTTGGAAGATTAGATTCTATTGAGCTCAGACAAGTATTTACAGCACAATGTGGGAAAGACAAGGAGAGTGTTGGCTGCTTCAGAACGTCTGTATATTTGAAAAACACATCCAAGTAGCTTTCTGAGGTGGTGACTAGAAAGTGGAAGAAGAGTAAAGTATTTAGCAACCTCTTTCAAGGGTTGAGGTTGTTGTTCCTGACAAGAAAACACAAGTGAACTCTCAACTATGTTTTTCCAATTCAGATTTAATCATCTTGAAATCCCTGATACATATTCTTAGAATGTGGCTACAATCTTAATGATATTCTGAGTTTCTGCTAGTGGTGTAGAGTTTTCTTTCTTCTATATATACTTGTGATAGTTAGGAGTTCAGAGTCCCATCAGGCTCCTCAAGTCAGATATCATTTTGATTCAGATTCTTCTAATTAGAATTAATCAAAATGTTCTTACTCTCTCCATTTTGGGCTACAGAAGACAGATGCAGATGACAAGCGAATTCTCTGTACTGGGAATAGTGTCCTCTCAAGCAGCTTTTACATGCTTTTCCTAGCTGGCATTTATAAGCCATCAACTGGCTAATTCTTAGACATCCTCTAAAATACTCACTGAGCACTTCTGAGATTCAAACACTTGTGTCTGAGTCTTAGGGGTGAACAAAAAATCAGAGTACTTTCTCTCATGGAATTGAGAAAAATCAAGGAACATAGTTATTAAGCAAACAATAAAATTAACACATACATACATACCACACATGCACGCACATAAGAAAAATTAGCTTCAATTCAAATTGTACTCTTCTAATTTGGAGCAAAATAGACAAGAAAGAGAATAGCTTAGCATGCAGTATCTGGGCTTCTGCTCCTATTGGGCATGTTCCTGGTGTCCAGAAG
Source organism: Geosciurus inauris (assembly GCA_004024805.1). Lineage (NCBI taxonomy): Eukaryota > Metazoa > Chordata > Mammalia > Rodentia > Sciuridae > Geosciurus > Geosciurus inauris. The sequence continues at coordinate 62,013 of PVHX01011111.1, read as the reverse complement.
AGCCATTCCTCTAAGGCAAAACTCCTTGCTCTGCCTTAGCTTTTCAGGTTCTCCTAGTGAGGAATGGCAGAGATGCCTCTGCAGCAACTGTTTACTTCCTCTGCATATTCCTTCCTACACAAGACACAGTGGGCCCAACGCACGGCCACGTAAGTTTTCCCTGAAAGTAGTTCTCTATTGGGTTTAACCTTCCATTGTCTAAAAAGAGAGGGCTTCTGCTTCTACTTTTCCAATACTGCTTGTTCTCAGAAGTTTTTATCACCTGACAGGTAAAAACTTTTCATATATAGTGAGTTCGTCATGTAACCCATTTATGCTCTTTCTCCACCTACAGGATTAAAATCTCTGTTTGGTATTTGTAAAGGCTTTGTTTACTTCAAATGTTAGTTTTCCTGATAGTGATATATGTAAGATTATATGTGTATACATATATGCTTTGTTGGAGTTTTGTCTGTTTTCTCTAACTTTTGTTCATGTACTTTTTATATCTCACATAATTGGAAAACTGCCTGTATAACCTCAATAATTTGTTAGATCACCTCATTCTTTCATCACCCACTAGGACTGTTTAAACGAAAAGTAGTTAGAATTTCATCTCATAGAATCTCTAAACTCCTTAATTACATTCTTTTACAGTTTCTGGCCTTCAAATGATACCTATATTTTCTCCAAAATTTTAAATTTGATAGCTGTGCAAAGCTATCAAATTGAGCCTAAATATTATTTACTGTTGAATTTCAGAAAAAGTCTGAATAGATCTGGTGAATTGATGAAGAGAAACTGCCAAGAATCTATTTGCATAAAATCAAAGCCAGAAAACTTTACCTTAGCAATAAAATCCTTGTTGTTGCTAAGTGGAAGCATTTTGGAATGTAGCTTAATATCACCCATATAATATCACCTTCCCATCTTGTGTTTTGGTTGTTATGAGAAAGAGCTGAGGGTCAAAACTAAGGGGAAAAAATCAAGTAATTTTCCTAATTAAAATGAAAAGACAGGGGTTGGGGTTGTGGCGCAGTGGTAGCGTGCTCGCCTAGCCCGCGGGAGGCACTGCGTTCAATCCTCAGCACCACATAAAAATAAAATAAAGATATCCTGTCCACCTACAACTAAAAAATAAATATTTTTTTAAAAAAATGAAAAGACAAAGGAGTACAAGCCCACTGCTTTGATTTATAAGAATTGGGAAGGAAAAAGAAGAGATTGCTTTCCTTATTCTGTATCACTGAATACTTTTGGTGTCTCAAAGGCAGAAACAGTAGCAGACCCAGATGGGTAGATGTGCTGTCAGGTAAAAATGGATCCCTGGCCGAATAGGAACAGCTGTGATCAGCCAGGCCATATAGTGACACTATCCAGAAACAATAGCAGTGCCTGGTAGGTACCACATTGTAAAAGACCAGATTTGCTTTTGACAGCATGCACATATAACATAGGCCATCAGAAAGTATCTGCATATATGGTAGGGATTTAGTAAGGTTCTACTCATCAGGATGCTAAGTTTTACAGTGGTACCAAAAGGCTACAAAACTTCAGTGATTTAGCCCAGCAGAGGAATATTTTTCACTCACAAAACCTATGATGAGTCCAGACCAGGTTTCCAGGGCAATGCTTATGCTGCAAGTCAGTAATCCAGGCTCATTTAGGCTCCAGCTTCCTCCAGGTGCCACATCAGTTTAATGCAGCTAAGAAAAAGATACCAGAAGTTGTATGCTGACATTAAAATCTTCAGACTGGAAGTGAAGATATCACCAACCAAGACTCATCATGTGGCCCCGTCCAACTACAGTCCCCTTCTTCCTAAGCTAGAAAATATGGAGCACATGCCTAAATGTACCTAAGTATATAAAGTAGTATCTGCACCTTATATGCACATGAGGGTGAAGGTTTTCTGAAATTTGAGTTATTAAGCTTAATATAGTATAATTTGTAACCATAGGCTATTGAGGTCTAGAGAATCTTTGTTAGTTCATTTAAGTAATTTCAATTTATAAAATCTCTAGATGTAATTATAAAATTCTATATCAGTGCTTTTCATGCAGGGGCAGTTTTAATTCCGCAGGGATATTTGCCAATGTTTGGAGACATTTTTGGTTGTTTTACTGGCATCTAATGGATGGAAGACAGTGATGTTGGTAAAGATTTTAAAATGCGTAGGACAGCCCCACAAAGAAATATATGATCCAATATGTCAATAGTTCAGAGTTTGGGAAACACTTATGGAAGTAAATCTATGTAATGAAGGGGTAGCTGAAGCACAGATTTGGGGGAAAATACCCTTTGAGAATAGAACTCTTTCTCCCAAGACACATTAGATATCTTATATCAATAACTATTATGAATTACTGCATCCTCAATAGGCAGACTACATGAGTTCAGAAACAAAGGTTAGAAGCAGATGTGGCTCTACTAACATCCCAGTAATCAACTGGCTAATCAACATTTTCCTTTTCCTCTACTCTAAGCTCTGTGGATCTGCCATTTTGGTATCCAGAGGGGAGCACAGGGCAAGAGTTCCATACTGTAAGCCAGAGCGGCCTTGTGACCTAAAGCTCTGTATTCCAAGAGATCAGCACATAAGGAAGGGAATTTTTACCCTGGCAGATGTAGTTGGTTTGATCATCAGGTGTACTTAGAGCTGAAATTGCACAATAGGGGAAGGGAAGACTATGTCTACATGAAGTAATCCATAGGGATATTTCTAGCTCCACTGCTAGTTTTGATGGTAATTGACATGAGCAAGAGACATCGACTTAGAAGGACAAGTTGACAGAAAGCTCAGACTTCTCAGGGTGTCACCCACTAGGGAAGCCACCAAGACCAGCAGAGGTACTGCTCAAGGTGATAGGAATCCATAATGAGTAGCATAGGAAGGAAGTCTTGGGCATCACCTATTTTCTTGGCTAGGGGTACTGTAATCTCAGCTACTCGGGAGGCTGAGGCAGGAAGATCACAAGTTCCAGGCCAGCCTGGGCAACTTAGAAAAACCCTGTATCAAAATTAAAAGTTATAAAAAATGGTCTGGAGATATAGCTCAGTGGTACAGTGCCCCTGGGTTCAACCTCCTGTACTTAAAATTTTTTTTTTCTTTTCTGAAACCAACCTCAGTTGTAGTGGCACATCCAACTAATCTCTTATATTTTCCCAGGAAAGAAGACTACCCAATTCCCAGTGCAATCTCCTGGGAATGAAAATTAGTGCTGCATGTAGTAGATTGTAGGCAACACTACAGAGCTCTTCAGACAAGCCCCACCTCCAGGAACAAGAGAACTGATAGATCTCACATCTACCAGAAGTGCTGCTTGCTGAGGCTCACTTTTGAGTACTTCCCCAGGAGTTGCCATTAGCCAAAGGGCGCTGCCTCCCCTAAAGTTGAGCCCACTCACCAAGGACAGCTCAAATACGGTGACTAATCCATGTGGAAGTATAAAGTACACATCATCTTACCCCTGATGGGACAGAACTGAAGAACCATGCCTCGCTTCATAGGTCCCTCTGTGTTTAGGTGAAGCAAATCTTCCTTTTCTCACTTTCTACCAGGATATTCACACAAGAAAGTCTACATAAATTTCCTGTATGCAATTCACCATTTCATTGTGTGTTTCTTCAAAAGAAACAAGATCAATGAGTGTCAAAATTACAATGTTTATTTTATTAATAATTTCATTGATATATGATTCACAAACAATAAAGTTTATACTTTTAAAGTGTATCATTCAGTGACTTTTTTAATGCATGTAAAAACTTGAGCATATAACAAGAATTGTCTAATTCTAGAACATTTTCAACATCTCTAAAAGAAACCTATACCCGTTAACAGTCAGTCCCTATCATCTTTCTTTCTGGGCCCTGGCAAACACTGATCTAATTTCTGTCCGTATGCATTTTTCTCTTCTAGACATTTCATATAAATGGCATCATACAGTATGTGTCCTTTTGTGTTTGTATCTGGCTTCTTTGAATCAGTATAATACTTCAATGAATAGTGCATGTTATAGCATATATCAGATGTCATTCCTTATTATTGTTGCATAATATTCAGTCCCATAGATACCTACATTTAGCTTATCTATGCAATAGCTGATGGATATTTGTTTCTGCATTTTTGCTATTTTTATAAAGCTGCTCATAGAAATTGAGTATATTTATTTTTGTGAACATATGTTTTCAGTTCTCTAGGGTATATATCTAGAAATAGAATTGCTTGACCACAAGGTAAATATAGATTCAGCTTTTTAAAGAACTACCAAATCCTTTTCAAAGAAGCTATGTTTTATATCCCCACCACCAATCGATGAAGAATCGAGTTACTCCCCAACCTCACCAAAATATTATTGACCATCTTGTTTATTATAGTTCTCCTGTTGTGCTTTTTTGACTTGCATTTCTATAATTGCTGTTGATTTGAACATCGTTTCATGTTCTACTTTAGACTTCAATTCAAATCTTTATCCATTTTTAATTGGCTTGCTTTTTGATAATTGAGTTGTAAGAGTTTATCTCTGGTCTGGATACAAGTCAGATATATTATTTGCAAATGTGTTCTTCCATTCTGTGATTATCTTTTCTCTTTCTTAATAGTGTTAAGTTGGAAACACACAAGTTTTAATTTTTTTATGAAGAAAAGTTTTTTTTCTTTTATTGTTTGTTCTTTCAGTGTCTAAATGTCTAAGAAGTAATTACCTAATCAAAAGGTCATATTTACTATTGTGTTTTATTCTAAGAGCTTTATAATTTTAGCCCTTACATTTATGTCTATGATCTACTTTAACTTTTTGTCTACGGTGTGAAGTAAGGAACCAATTTCATTATTTCACATTGGCTATCCACTTTTCCCAGAACCATTTGTTGAAAAATTATTTTTTCTATATTTAGTGGTCTTGACACCCTTGCCTGAGATCAATTAACCATAAATATGATGATTTATTTCTGTGCTTTCAATTATTTGCTGTTGATCTATATATCCATCCTTGTGTCCATAGACACTATGTAGATAAGGTGGCTTTGTAATAAGTGTTTTCTGTGTTCAGGGATTTGGAGTGATGCTAATTAATGAGCCTCCCCAGGATGACTTTGTCTCTTAGGCCTGACCTCAGGCAAAGATAAGCCTTAGACACCATCTAATGGTCAAGTGGCTTATTCTGGAAATGCTTTTACAAGTTATATAGTAGAAGCAGGTTGGTGTCAAGGGCCAGATGCAGCCACACAATCAACTGAACAGAAGGTTCTTTGTCTAAGCACTACTCTCAAAGTTTGGGAAATCCTTCCTTTTTTTTTTTTTTTAATACTACTCTCAAAGTTTGGGGAACCCTTCCCTTTTTTTTAATACTAGTATTCATCGAGGTCTGTTACCCAGTGTTTCTTTCATAAAGGAAGTTTAAGCTATTTTTGTAAGAGTAATCTTTGTTTTAAGTTCCCTGAATGCTGCCTCAGTGCTGTGGTGGCCCTGTTTCCTGGAAATTGCTGGACCAGGTTGCATCACAGTGTTGATCTTGAGAGATGCTTGAGTGAACTTTATGACTACCATTACTCTTTGAGCCATGATATATCTGTTGGCATACTATACCCCTGACCCTGAGGGGTCAATAATAAAAGACAACCTGAGCACAAAAGCATATTCTGTGATTAGTCAAATCTTGAAAAACAGATCTCATGCCAGAGAGTGAGGAATCACAATGTAAAGAATGCCAAGAGGAGTAAGATCAGCAGAGTAAGTCAAAAGAAAGTGGAGGGGTTTCTTTGACATGGGTGATGATCTGAGTGATTCTGGTCAGTACTTAAGGTCCTACACCATAGAAGACATCTGGTGTCATATATCCATAAACAGCAGGAGATACAGGATGGGAACAAAACTCCTTCCTGGGGGGCCAAAAGAAAGTCAAAGCCATGCAATTGCCAAAGACCATGACCACAAGAACCAATGGGAGGCAGCGAGGGTCTTGAGAGCCTTGTGAGCTGTACCTGATTAGACATTTGTCTCCTTGGCCATGGTGAGTTGCGTCACCTAAAGCTGTTGCCACCCATCCTTCACCTAAGATGGTTGCTGCAACTGCCTCTGCCACATGCTAGTGGCACCCTGGAAAGGAAGAGAGTGAGACTTCTAAATACCAGTAGGTTTTCTAGCTGTAGCAAGGTACTGTAAGGCAATCCAAAAAGAAGCTGGGTGAGACTTTATACAGAAGTGAATGCAGATTGCCGGAATGGCACTACTATATCCTCTGGGGTAAGTTAGGTGAGAGGTATAGAATCAGCCAGTCCAGAAAATTTAATAAGTATGACAGTATTAGGTATGAGGACATATTGTGATGGTCAGACAAGAAGGTAATATTCTATGATTTTCAAATTGTGACATATGAGTCCTCAATTATGTTTATCTCAGATTTAACTATTCTGGTTTCCTTGCATTTCCATATAAAATTTAGGACAACTTTTTCCAAAAACAGATATGCAACTTTGATAGGGACTACATTGACCCACAGACAAAACTGGGGAATATTTTTATCTGAACAGCATTACTTCTGATTCATGACTATAGGGTGTTTTTTCTGTTGGTGTAGATCTTCTACTGTTTCTTTCAGTGATACTTTGTTTTCAGTGCATGTCTTATGTTATTTTTCCCTTAAGTGTTTTTATTTTTGATACTATTTAAATGCAATTACTTTCCTCGCTTCATTTTCAGATTGTTTGCTGCTAGTGTACAGAAATACAATTGATATTTATATATTGATTTTATGTTTTGTAACACTGTTGAATTTGTTTACTGTGTTTAATATATGTTGGAACTTGTTTTCAATGCCCCAGCAAGCAGTTGGAAACTCTGCCCTAGTCTTTATTTTCTGCTTGGACAGAGACTTGGGTCAGCCAAAGGGAAACGTATGGGGTCTGGTTAGGCCTTTCCTGGGTATATGCACAGCTTTTCATGTGCATCCCGCTTTACACATGTACCCAGCTTTGCACATATATGCAGCCTTCTATTTTCTCAAGAATATATTTGAGCTTTTAAAAGCCTCTTAAGGACATCTCAGTCTCCAGTTTTTCCTTTTAGGTTTTGGTTTGCTTTTCCTTAGCCCCACTTAGTAATGCCACTTCAAGAAGCTGTAATGTTAAACATTTGCTTAAATGCTCTGTGGGTATTTTTTGCATTGAAAAAACTCCATGTCAGATTGAATACAAAAAGCTCTGAAGATAGAGCTTTTCCAGACAGGCCAAGTAGTGACAATAGTTGGAATGGGGCTTTGGGGATGCTCCAGACACACTATGTACCTCCTGTGGGTAGTTGATTTTCCTGTGGTTTTTAAGGGTACTATGGAGCTGGGAAAAAGGAGATGTGATTAGGGCAAGTTAACAAAACCACAAGACTTCCTGTTCTTATTAAGATTTAACATTTTCCCAAAGAAAAATTATTCCCCAAATCATTGCAAATCTGTAGTTAACTTCCAGAAGCTTGAAATCATTAGTTTTGTATGGTTTTTTTGTTTTGTTTTTTGTTTTTTGCTAGTGTTCTTGTTGTTTACAAGAAGGAGAGGATCTTTGGAATAACTTGCTCCACCATTCAGGAGAGAGCACAAAGAATTCTTGTTATATTCATTTTTTTAAAATCCGGATGCTGATTACTCAAGTATGTTTACTCATAATATTCACTCTCTCCATATGCATGATTTTGTTATTTTATGCATATATGTTATGCTTCAATAAAATGGTAGACAAAATTAAGATACTGTGAGCAGATATTTATGTATTGTATGTATTATGTCCTGTAGGTACCTACAGTGATATTTAAGAATATTCCAGTGCTTAAGTTCTTATATCACATGCATGTTCTTTTAATTACACTTCAAATTTTATATGCATGTAACAAATAATTTTGAATTTGCCTCCAATACTAAGTAATAAACTGTTTAAAACACTGTCAGCATTGTTCAGTATTCTTTCATACACTTTGAGGTTTAGAGACTTTACAGTTTTTCATCCTTTATTTGGATAAACTATCTAATGTTTCCCTTTAAAATGGTGCAATAAACATTTATGTAAATAAGTGTTTGAGTATACACCTGATAGTTTCCTTAGGATAAATTCCAAAAGTCGAATTAGGAGGCCAAAGTAAGCAAACATTTTCAATATACTTAATACATATAATCAGATTGTTTGCTAGAAACATTTTACTAATTTACTGTCTACTGTCCTCCAAAATAAATGACAGATATTTTATTTTTGTGCCTCCTGTCAAACACTGGGATGGACACATATGCAAAAACATTAAAATATACTATGAAATATATTGAAATGTATACTATAATCACACAATATTGAATATAATGAATATATTTCATTATATATAATTTATTTGAAATTTGAAATTTGTCAATGTATTAAAGGTAGTATGTTATTTCATTATATAGTTATAGTTGTGTTAAATATTTTTTCTATGCTTCTTAAGTATTTTTATTGTGACTTTTTATTTGGGATTATATTTGGATTGTAGTTGGGATTATATATTATATTTATGTTATCTTTATTGATATTTAAGATCACTTTGTATTCTTAATTCTGTTTTCTAAAGTTGATGCTCCATATTTGAATAACCCTAGTATTTAATGTTACTCGATATTTTAACCTCATTTATTGCTTGACCACCCCTGCTGAAGTTTTATCACTTCCATTTCACCAAGCATTTTTTCATTGGTGTTCAGAATAATGTTCAAAATGGTTTTTATGATGGCTTCCTTTCTTTTCTTAAAACTACTGGCCTCAAAACTATCAAGGGTAGTGGAGCTCTCACAGTGTTCTGCATGCCATGACCATGTCTGAGTTTTTAAAACCCCCATTGGAGAAGATGCCAAGGGATAAAAACAGAACTTTATGTGCTCCTGGCACATTAACAAAAGAGAATGAGATGTATGACTGCAATGCATTAATGAAGACATTTTTAAAAAGAATGGGAAAACATGGAGTGGGTAGGGAATAGATACAGTTATCTTTAAAGATTCTCCTGTGTATTTGATATGTTGAATCAGCAGGTCAATTTGGAGAATCTATTGTCAATTGAATAATATTGTCTTCCAATCCATGAATATGATATTTTTCCATTTATTTAAATTATTTCAACTTTTCTCAACAATGTTCTCTAGTTGTCAGAGAACAAGTTTTGCATTTATCTCATTAAATCTATTCCTAGGTATTTTATTCTTTTTGATGCTATTGTGAATGGAATTTTTAATAATCTCCTTTACAGATCATGCATTACAAGTATATAGAGAACACTTTTTATATGCTGATTTTGTATATTGTAAACTCACTCAAATGTCTTATTAGTTCTCATAGTTTTCCACGTGGCTCTTTAGGATTTCCTCTAGAAAAGATCATGTCTCCTGTAAATAGAATTTTGGATGACTTTTATTTCATTTTCTTCCCTAAATGCTCAAAATAGACCTTCAAATGCAATTAAGTAGAGTGAGTGATATCTTGGTCTTGTTTGTGATCTTGAGGAAAAGCATCTAGTCAATAAGTATGGTGTGAGCTGTGGGAGTCTTATAGATGAATGTATCAGATTGAAGAACTTCTTATTTTTAGTATATTTTAACTTATTATCATGAAATAATATTAGTTTTTTTCACAATGTTTTTCTTTATTGCAGCAATTATGTGTTTTGTCCTTTTACTTTTAATATAGCATACCACACTGATTTATTTTTGTATGTTAAACCAAACTTGCCACAACAGCTTATATACATCATTATCAAGCACACATGGAACGTAAGCTAGTCCATAAAATAAGTCTCAAAGCATGTAAAGGGCTAGAATTGTAGAAAGTATTCTTTGCTTACATTAAATGAAACTAGAATTCAGTAAGGGAAGACAATAAATTCACAAACATGTTAAAATTAATAACCTACTCCTAAAAACTCAATACACTGAAGAAAAGTTACAATAAAATGATATAATACTTTTTGAATGAAAATCAAACACAATGTGTAAAAACTTCTGAATGCAACTAAAGTGGTACTGAGAGAAAACTTTTTATCATAGAAGTATCTGAATTGATATTGTTTCAAACAACACATGTAAGGACAAATGAACATATTTAAAGATGCTTAGACACTGAGTCAATTAGAACCACAAAGAGAGGTCACTTTACACCCATCTACTAAGATGGCCATAATCAAAATGAAAGACCACACAGTGTTAGTGAGGCTGTAAAGAAATTGGAAGCCCTCTTACATAAGCAGGGGAAATTATAACGTTCATCCATTTTGTAAATCATAATAGAAAATCCTCAAAATACTAAAGAGAGTTACTGTGACCCAGCAATTCCACTCCCAGGCATATACCCAAGAAAAATGAAAAACATAACCACACCAATAGAAACCACATTTATAAAAGCAAAATGGAAATAATAAAAATGTCTGTTATCTGATGAATGAATAAAGACAATGTGATCAACTCATTTAATAGAACATTACTGGCCAATAAAACAGAATGAAATACTGATATATGCTAGAACACAATGCACTATTAATACATGATGATGCTAAGTACAAGATAACAGCCACAATAGGCCATCTAGTATATGGTTTGACTTATAGGAAATTCCAGAATAAACAAAGAAGTGGAAACTGGTGTTGGCCATGGGGAGAAAGGAAGTGATGCAGAAGGAAGAGGAGTTGTCACTGATGGGCAAGAGATTTCTTTGGGGAGGAAATGATGTTTAAAATTAGTTTGTGGTGATTGTTGTTAACTCTCTGAATAAACAAATAATTTTTGAATTTGTACCCTTTAAATGGTGACCTACATGTCACATTAATAATATTCCATAAAACTAAAAATACCCTTTATTGGTCCTTTATATGTCTGACCACAAGAAAATACACATATATCACCATTATCACCAATTGATCTCACTTTAGTTTCAAATATGGAAAATTATCTCTCTGGATGAACTACACTTCACCTCTGCCTCTTCACATCTTGTTTTAAAGCTTCATTTAGCTTCACGATGATTTCTAGTCCTTGATACCTTCCAGTTCTGCAATTTTCTGTCCACATCTACATCAGGATTGTATTTCACATTGGCCAAATCACATCTTCTCCCTATGGGTCAGAAACTGTAAAGAAACTTCTTGGTGTTTTATCATATTTACTTTATCAGTGACCATTTCAGCAAAAATAAGTATTTTATATTCTCCAGCATTAATGCAAATCTCCTGAGCAATGAAGGAGAAAATATTACACAATGTAACCATGGCTGTCCTGCAAACTCATGCTACCTTCTGTACCAAATACAACTGTAATGCAATACACTTAGTCCTTCTCGGCTGACTGCATTGTCCTAAGAAGTGCTGTTCTTTTGTGAATGAAATGTCTGCCTCTTCACTCCAGTGGTTAATCTCACTCTCTACTTCCTTGAAACAGGTTCCCACCCCAAGTGAACTCCCTTCGTTTACCTTCCATCCAGGTTAGTGTGTTTCTATGTATGTCCACTGTGTGATATTCTCTCTTGTGAGGACCATGAATCATCCCTGGGCCTTCCTTCCTAACTGCAGACTCCCTTTTCATCTTTAAATCTTTCCAGCTACCTCCAGAAGACATTCCCCAAATTGTACCTCAGCACCAAACTCGTCATGTTCATTCCTAACCTGTGCCTTCCCTTGCTCCCTGTCAGTCAATGTCATCCTTATTCTCATTCATTCTTTGAAGATCAGAGTATCCTCCACCTTCCTTTTCTGGACTCCTGACATCTAATCACTGGCCAAATGCTAGAGACCCTGACATTGAAGCTTTGACTTGTTTTTTTGTTGTTGTTGTTTTGTTTTGTTTTTCTTAATTACTCAGTTTGTGACTTTTCATCTTTTTCCTAGGATATTATAATATCTAACAACCTACTTTCAATTTCCCCACCTTGAAAAATATGATCTACATTGCTATCAGTTATTATTCTAAACCCCAGATTTTATCCAGCCACTGATAGAAAAACTGAAAGTGACAATTATGTACTTACTCTATGCCCAGGATTAGCCAAACACTTCAATTTTAATATCTAAGATACACTCAAGTAAATCTAAGAAGGAAATATTTTTATCACCAACAGAGAGATTAATGAACTCACCTCAAAATCAGACAGTTAGCAAGTGAAAGAGGCAAGAGAGAGATGGAATTTAAGTCCTGGTCTGAGTCCAGAGACCAACACAGACTGCCAAACATACTTTTTTTCAAAAACTTCATTGGCTTTCCACCTAAATCTAAATTCTTAAATTGAACTTTCAGTTTCATCCATAAGATAAATGTCACATCTCTTTCAAGTTAATGTTTCTCTTTTCAACCTTTGTCTTTCTGCAAGAAGAGCTCATGAAAATAAAATAGGTGTATAATATTTCTTTTTTTAGGGAGTTTTATTTTTTCCATATTTAATTTATTTATTTGTTCTATTTAGGCTTACATGATAACAGAGTGCAATTTGATTCATTGTACATAGATAGAGGATAACATATCAATTCTCTAGTTGTAAGTTGTATAGAATCACAACATAAAATATTTCTTTGGGCTTTGGTTTCTACATTAGTAAAAATTCTGTAGTAGAGTAAATAATCTCTATGGACCCATCCAAATCTAAAACTATAGGATTTCAAATGACTTTTCATACTATAAACATTTCATACTAAGGCCTAACCATGCTAAAATGAACAATTCACAAATAAGCCTGCATGTTCTTCCTTATGCATGGCACTATTCCTCTGCCCTAAAATCACATCTCCATGACTGTACTTGTCCAAACTTTTCACAAATTTTCAAGTGTATGCTCAGATGTCACTTTTTCCATAATCATTGTCTAACCCCATATGAATAATTATACTAAATATATCTCCCCATGCCAGCTATTTAGTTCATACTTGTATTATAGTACAGTGTACTATACAATATAAATACCTTATGTTTTAATCAGCTTTGTGCTTCCCTATCTCATGCAATGGAGGAAGAGTTCACTTAATTAGTAACTATTTTACCTAGCTTGCTCTCCAGCCTGCCTTGCTACCAGGATCCTATTACAAATAGTAGCCACTCAGTAATTTCTTAATAAATGTGTTGATCTCCAACTCACTGGTTTAATTCACTTTCATATATTTGTATCTAAATGTTTTTAGCATAGTGGCTAAGCATTCAGGTGGTTTATATTTCAACCTCTAATATCCACTTTCACTCTTGAACTCTTACATTCTTCATCCATGGAACTGTGGTAATAACTGTACCTACTAAGATTTAATTCACATACAGAACTGGAAGAGTATCTGTCATTTTGTAAGTGTTCAGTAAAGGTTAACTATTATAATTGTATATTTTAAAACAAAAATAAGGATTTTAAGGAGAAATTAAAATAGTTTCCAACAAATGGGCCTTTAGTGTGCTCTGTATTGTACTTCCTGGTAGGTGAAAAATAACAATTAACTTAATTAAGGGGTGACTCTTCTGGTCAGTATAAAGAACAGAGCAGCTTTAATCCTGGCAAGAAGCAGAGTCTGGATGCTTTTCATATTCAATCATTTTCTTTAACATGAATAAGTTGAGTGCTCCATTAGTTTGGAGAGGGAAGTATAATAGAATCAGTTCTATAATAGGGGCATTAAGCCCTTTTGCATTATGGGAAATCATTGAAAAAGGCTGCCAGGCTCGGATTTCCTTGCCAAAATATGGCCGTGGATGTTCACCAGTAACATCAAGCCTGATAAAAACTTTTGCTTTAAATAGCTAGAAACCCAAAAGGCAGCACAGAATGTCAGTCAGTCTTGTGCAAGAATAAGAATAAAAGGGAACAGGCACAGCCGGGTGGCTCAGAGCAGGTGCTTGCTTCCAGACATCACTCTAAGATGCTTTAATTAAGATGAGATGGTATCTATGTTGTTTGTTTTGAACTTACATTTCAACCGAATGTCAGAATTGAAATTTCAGCCAGCATCAACAGTCTAAGAAAAATAGTGATTCTTTTTTAACCTTGTTGGCATTGGAGAAGGTCAGCTCTATCACTACACATTAAGGAAAATTCAGCTTCAGCTTCCTTTTTATGACCTTTCTTGAGAATGTGATTTATTTTCCTCCTATTCCATTTATTATTACCACAACATTTCTTAAGGGTACTAATTTGTTTATCCATCACATGCTGCTTTTTGATTTGAGAGGGGAAATTTTGAGTCAATCTTATACCCATTAGGAAAACTCTGTGCAGGCATTTACCAAGTTCACCCCAATCCCTTGTTATTGGAGATACTCTGTGTGAGGGTTAGAGCATTAACAAACAAGGAAAACTGTGGACAGGCAGAGAAACCTCACTGCAGAAATGTCCAGAGCAGCACAAGGGGCCTTGGACCACGAAGCAGGGTAGCACCTGTACACCAATTAAGAGAAAATCGAGAAACTATTCTCAGGGAGCACATACGTTCCTTTAATAAAACATGAATTGGAGGAGTTGCCCCACCCACCCATCCCTTCCTTCTAAGACCTGTTCTAATTACATTATAGTCTCACTTCTCACATGCAGATTGCTCCTCTGCCCAGCTAGTGAAATTAAATAGATGCTTCAGAATAATTCCCTAGCTGACTCTTCCTTCTTCCCACCTAGAATTCCATGAATCCCTGTGTATTCCTATCATCAACGAATCCAGGTAAGTAGAACCAGCTCTCTCCGCCACATGACGCGTAAAAGAGTTATTTCCTCTCCCTGTTGGCTCCGGCGTTCTTCAGTCCAAACATCTCATTATTCACAGAGGCTTTTTAAAACATTTTGAAGTTCAAAATGAAGGCAAAATCATTCAGTCCCATGACATATGCATATCTTTCCAATAGTTTAAGCCAAACAGATTTCCCATTTAACCTTCCATTTCATTTAACAATCTAACAAAGCATTTGATAACACACTCTCTTGTTCCTTTGTTCCTTTGTTGTATCTGTTAAACGAGAACCAGAGGTGCTTTTTCAGAAGTGTTCTTCGCTGTGCATTATCAGATTGCAATCATTCAAGAGGAGAGAACAAAAAAAAAAAAACCCTCATTTAAAGCGAAAGGTGCTTAGAGATATGATTAAACTAATAAAAAGATGGAGAGAAGTTTTATCACCACATTATTATGAAACATATCTTCCCAATGTTGGCAAGGAATCTGAAGATAATATTTAATAGTATCAATACAAGCTAAAAAGATAGATTTCTTTATTCTTCTGTTTTCCAATGCCCAACCCCAGCCATCCCCATACCCTTGGTTATTGCCTATCATAAAGAAATGTCCTGTGAATTGCAGGCACTAGAACTCTAAATTTGAGACACTCACTTGGGAATTTAGAGAAAAAGTAAGAAGTAACAATATAAGGTGACTTGAGCACCACCCCTCAGGATTTATTTCCTATGGTTTGTTATAATGCATCAAATACATAGAAGTGGTAACACACACCAAATGCAATATAAATGGAAAATAGTTTAAATTTACCTTGTGACTTTTTGTGCATATGTATGCTGCTACTCTTAAAAGTAGATTACAGGATGACTACAGAGGAAACAGGACACAGTGGGATGTACCAATATCCACATACTGTAAAACTGCAGATATGAAAAGGAAACACCTTATAGGAAAAGAAATCCTCTTTAATAAAAGCTAGATACACTAAACTTGAAAGTGAAGAGGGATCTTCCTCATGAGGCGATCTACACTAGAAACACCTTACGGTCCCTGTGAATCACCCTTTAAGTGAATAGTGAAGATCCCTCCACACTGCTCTGAAGAGAAGGAGACTACTGCTGCTTTAAAACACGCTGGTTCAAGCTGACCCTTCTGACCCTTCCCATAATGGCTTCCAGCTTCACTGAGGTAGGGTTGGAACAGCAAGTAGGAATCTCAGTGCACAATCTATCTACCACCTATCTACCTGCCAATATCCTTCCTTCCTTCCTTCCTTCCTTCCTTCCTTCCTTCCTTCCTTCCTTCCTTCCTTCCTTCCTTCTTTCCTTCCTCTCTCCTTCCTCCCTCCCTCTCCTTCTCTCCTTCTTTTCTGCCTTTGTTTCTGTTTAGGATCTTTGTCCAGCCCTAACTGTGTAACTGCCACAGGCAGTCTGTACAGACACCAGATCTTAGAACATCAATGTGTTAGGAGATGGGATGATCCACACAATATGACCAAACATGGCTCCCACCGCAGCTCCTGGTCCTTGGAGAGCTTACCATACAGTCTGCTGCAGAGGTGAGACTCATATCTGCTCACATGGCACCTTTGGGTCTGAAGACTCCATACTTTATCTACACGCCTGAAGTACACCTTAAAGCAACCTAATACCTGCCTTGACAACACTATAGGGCTTGAAAATCTGAGCTTACTGAGGGCTACCTCTGCTGAGAGGCACCACTCAGTCATTTCCTTCTAAGATCTTTCCATCTTCCCCAATAGTGCTGCCCAGGACTTGCTTCCACTCATCTTCTCATTAACTGGGTGTTTTCCTCTCACCCTAGTGTTTATCCAGGGAAACAGTGAGTCTGGAGAACTGGGGATTTGACTCCAGTTGCTCCCACTTCACTTCCAATTCCCTTGCCTTGGTTGTGAGCTTCTGTTTGTCACGTCTTGAAAACCTACTCATCTCTTCGTAGATACTTGCCCACATGGCTTTCTACAGAAGCTTCTTCAGATGCAACTATTGTAACCTGTGCAGGCTCTGAACACAAATATAAAAAAGCAAGATCTGTGGTAAAAAGAAACCATTCTTTTTTAATTTATGATCTATCTGACTGCGATTAAAAACTAGGACAAAAGTCCCTTGAGATTGGCAGCTTTGTCTTTCTTGATCATTACTGATGGCCTGCACTGAAAATGGACCCTGGCTCCTAATAGCTGCTTAACAAGTATCAATTCAAAAAGTAAATCCTATAGGATCCCCTTTCTATATTTATATATGTGGAGATAGGTTTTAGTAATTCCTTCTATTCCGTATTATTATTCTGAAGATCCTAAGGCACCAGGTTAAAGCCAATAAACAAAAACAAAACAAAACAAAAAGTAGAAAACTGGAATAAGTTAGAGACAAGGTTTCTTCTAGTGGCCTGAAGGCTGGCTCCCTCTGTACAATCCAGAGATCCAGCAATTTCCTCAAATATTTTGGAAAAGCTTAAAGAAGGTGTAATCATACAGCACATATGTAGGTTAAAAAACCAACTCTTCAGAGGCCTCAAATCACAAATACAAACAATAGCAACAACAGCTCCTCATCTCCCTCCAACATATTCTGAGTTATAAAGGGAAAGTAGGTTTTCCTTGAAGAGGGTTCAGGTGGCTGACCATTTGCCATTCACTTCCTAACCTGTCCTGTCATTCCCTCTCCATGTTTTGCTGTAGAATTCAAGCACAGAAGCAGAGCTAGAATCAGGGAGCACTGCAAGTGAATTTCTGTATGAATCTGAGGCTCAAGAGTTTCCTTACTCAGCCTCTATATTAAAGCTTCTTTGTGATGTTAAAGCTGCCTGGAAGCAGAGAGCTTGATCAATAGCTCTTGGTCCTAAGCTCTCTTCTCCTCTGACCTTTTCTTCCAAAATTGAGGCAGCATAACTCAATGAAATACCCCTTTAATCAAAGTTAAACTCACTTCAGTGATGTCATATTTTTATGCCATCAGAGTGTTTTATTTTTTCTACTTGAGACTATAAACAAATACTTTATTGAAAATATCTCTTGAGCAATTACTAGACTGTTATAACTAGAATGCCCTACCAGTGAAATATGAAATACGCATCCATTATTAGTTCCATAATAATGTTAACAATATGAACCAAACTCAATAAACCTAACTAAATATGGATCTACAGAGACATCTCCGGATATAGAATAAGCACTACACACAATGATTCATTTCAACATGCCACAGCACCGAACAATCCCATGTGATGAGGTAGTCACATTCTTAGAACACCGCAGCATTCACTGAATGCTTTGCATCAAATGAAGACACGTAAAATATGGAGCTATCGCTCTTATGGCTGGAGACAATCCAAAACTCTCGATCAGAAAATAGAGGAGATCAGAAGCCATTAGAAACCCCTGGATGAAGGAGAGCACTTTTGGGAAGCTCTGATACAAGATGCACTTCCTGAAAACAGCCTGCTGTTGTCATCTCAAGACTATGGCCATTTGGCTACTTTTCTTGGACCAGACCTATCTTCATTTTTCAAGTGGACAGCTCCTTGTCTCTGTTAGAACTCAGCTGATCCATCAACGTTCTCTGAGCCTCAGTCCCCAGGCCATGCCAGCTGCCTCTGCTCTAAGCCACTAATCCCAAGTGAACACTCTGCATTTATTTCTTATGATGCCTCTCTTTGTCATAAGCTTCTTCAGTATAATACCCTGCCCTTTATTTTCTGGTTCTTGACCTTGTATTTGACCTAGCATATAGCAGGAGCTCAAGTATTTGATGGGGATTCCTTTTCGTTTGGCCATTTTTTTTCCTCATAGCTGAGAACTTAATTTGAAGATGTCTTTCACCAAAAAGTCTTTTCCTGACACATCTGATGAATTTTGTATCTTCACAAGATTTTACTAGCTTTATCACAATTTTGCTTATAAATATAAGTGTGAGTATTTGCATAAATGCTTCAGCCACTAGACTTTGAACTGTATGAAGACAGGCCATGCTGCATTCCTCTGGACTTGTAGTCATATCCCTAACGACCTACAGGGCTTTGTACATTATCCACATGTAAAAATAGTTGTTGAATGAATTACTGATTTCTGCTGCAATATGGATGAATCATAATATGATATGCTAAGTAAAAGTAGCGAGGTACTTATCATATGATTCCATTAATATCAAATATTCATAATAGACTAATCCATAGAGACACAAAGAAGATTAGTAATTGCCTAGGGATGCAGGAGAAAGAAGTATGGGGAAGGGTTGCTGATGGGTATGGGGTTTCTTTGTGTGACAATGGAAATACTCAAGAATTATACTGTGGTAATAATCATGCAACTCTGAAAATATGCTAAAAAACACTAAGTTATATGCTTTCAATGGGTAAATATTCTGGTTGGTTAGTTATATTTCAACAAAGCGATTACAATGGTAGCTTAATGAATGAATACATTAAAATTGTAACTTAAGGTGCAGGTGTCCTCTCATATAGTAAAGAAAGATATTTCTAGAAGTGGCAACCTGGCTATACAAGGTCCTCCTATCACAGTCTTTTCAAAGATGCATTTCTAGCATAAAACACTGTCAGTCATTTTTTCTTCACTTCTTATTCTCTGAAGTTTCTTCTTATTCTCTGTAGTTTCTTCCAGCTTCCAGTCATGTAATTGATTTCCAGTTCTCCTGAAAGGCAATAATGTTTATAAGAATTTCTACCAAACCCTAACAGTCATCTGTTTCCTCTCTCAATTCTTTGAATTCATCATGGACCACTGAAAAATTAGCATTCCAACATTCCACTAGATGTGAACAAGTGATGAAAATCCACTTATCCTTCTCTCCTCTCCCTTCATGACGCTCTGCAATGCAGATGGGATGGCTGTAGCCCTGCAAGTCACTTTGGAACATGAAAGCAAGCTCGATACTTCATGAGTTGCAGGATCAAGTGAGAAGATTATGAAACTGTCTTCAGCTTAATCATAGCAAATGATAAATTTCAAAGTGTTTATTCTAAACCATGATTACATAACTCTTTCAAGTTATGGACAAAATAACTTACAGAAATAAGACAGACAGAAACACTGGCACTTTCTCAAAGAAAGAGAAAGCAAAGGTGTACTTAATTAGCCAAAAAAGATATACTTAATTATTAATTCCAGCCATAGTTTATGTTTTTGTTCATCTGTAAAAGGATGTTAATAAAACTTATTGGCTGGTGAAAGGACAAAAATTATGTGACATGTTTCATGATGCCCTGGAACTATTGGGACTTGGGAGACGCTTTAAACAAGCTGTTCTCTTCGAGAAGCAAAAAGATTATTAAAATTTATCTTTCCAAATGATAACAGCTTAGTCAATAAACCAATCAAGAAACATTACTTGTGAATTTATAATGTGCTCTACGATGCACTGGGAGTCTTGGAGGAAAAGAAAACAAATAAGAAGCATTATGATTGTCATGAAACTGGAAAGTCATGACCGATTCAAGAGAAACCACAGAGAGCATTACATGGTATAGGCAGTTAACACAGCAGCACCTGCTCAAAGGAAGCTTCCCAGGAAAACTAAAGTGGGAAATAATCGCTGCCATATGTTTCTTAATAGAAACTTTTACATGTAACAATGCATTAAGCATTGATTGTGTGACACAATATGGGTACATCTAATTCTCCAATTCTTCTTACCAGATAATTAATATATGCTCTGAACAGAGAAAAGTACTCAAAGATACCATGCTAGAACTGTGGCTGCTGAGAACATACTACCAAGTCCACATCCATCAAATGGCTAAATCAAGAATCAAGAATACCAAGTTTCAGCCAGCCTACAATCAAAGGACTGAGAAGGGGATTTCAAGCCATAGTACAATTAAGAATAATAAAGTCAGGAAAAGATTCCCTTTAAAATTTGGGGACAAATATAAGGCTGAGTGTGAACTGCAGTCATTTATATGGGACAATAAAATAATGAAAGGCATAAGTACCTGATAGATGAAAAATTCTTCATGAAATACACTCAAAGTGAAGAGAAGAAATGTGAATCACACATTTCTCTGTAATCTACAGGAACTTAAAGATAACATAGGATCTGTGAATGAATGGATAAAAGAGACCAAAAAAATAAAAAATAAAACGGATGATATTAAAGGAGATTCGAAAATAGAATCCTATGA
Source organism: Geosciurus inauris (assembly GCA_004024805.1). NCBI lineage: Eukaryota > Metazoa > Chordata > Mammalia > Rodentia > Sciuridae > Geosciurus > Geosciurus inauris. Next base: position 41,201 of record PVHX01011111.1, on the reverse strand, counting down.
AAAAGTAGCTGAAAACCTAAAAAAGAAAGTGAAGAGGAAATTAAAACCTTTAAAGTATTTGAAACCCCATTAGAAGTAGAAAAGAACAGAATTGCAGAGAAAAAAGCCTATCTGGTGAGAGGAAAGGGAAGTCAGGGCGGGATAATCACATGAAATTCAGAGTGAGGCGATAAGGAGATTGCAGCGATCAGACAGAACACAGCACTAGGAAGAAGAAAGCGTGAAGACCAATTTATGGGTAATTGCTCTTGGAGAAGACAAATCATAATATGGAAGAGGGGAAAAACATTTTCAAATACACAGTGTAAGAAAACTTCCTAACATAAAAGAAGACCTGAAAAGAGATTCCAAGGAAAGTTTATTAACAGGTGTGCACTAAAGTAGATTCCAGTGAATTTACAGAAACCCAGAAACACAAAAGCAATTTTCTAACAATCCAGGCAAGATCTATATGTCATTCAGAAAGAAAAATAAGTAAATAACTCTGGTCTCTGACTCATAAGCCCAGGATATTTGTTGATCTACAGGGTATGTGCTGAAAACAAATGGATGTGACTAAAACCAGCACACACTGGATGAGAAGTCTGGTCCCATCCATTTGGAAGACATCTTCGTAAGCTAGAAGACATTTCCCTAAACGAGTAAGTTAATAAAATTCAGAAAATATAGCAGTAATGTTTCCTTCACTTCTCACCCACCTAAAGATGGAAAATCCTAGGAACAAAAGCTAAATTAGAATAAGTTAATTCTAATTGGTTAAGTGATTAAATCATGGAAAAAAGCCTAGCAGAGAACATGAAATCTGAAGGAATGTATAAATATGAAGGTAAAGAACAAGACTTAGGATGAGGACAAATTGACGAATATTTTTAAAAACCTGAAAGAAATCTACCCACTTAATAGTCATAATAGATTGTTAACAGTACACAGGGACTAATACCACAAATAGATCAATAAAAGAGGAAGGAGTAAAAGAAAAGAAAGGTGATATAAATGAACTAAATACTGTGTGTTATATAGGAAATCAATACATTTGCCTTTCTATATGACATTATGTGCCTACATACTTATATGCATTTATATACACATATATATATTCATATTTGACATAGCTTTAAACTCTCATATTCTTGAATTATAAAAATAACCATTATTAGAATTATATAGGCTTCAAATGAAAAGATAACATAAAAAACCATCAAGTAACAAAAAGGAGAAAACTAAAGAAAATAGAGAAAAAGAATAAAAAATAAGAATCGCTTATTAATTCCAAGTTATGAATGCCTACTATATATCAGGTACTGTGTAAAAATCTGAATAATACATAATGATATAAGATAATGGTTATAATATGTTCCTATCCCCAGAGAATTCAGCAATCTAACAGCTTCACACACACACACACACACACACACACACACTTTCTAGATTGAAAGCCTCATTGCTTCAAAAACCATGTGCTCTTCAGTCCACAACTCCAGGGACCTTTGCCCCTTAGCAATCCTGGTATTGACACAGCATGTATAGCCATTCCTCCCAGGGGACTTGCCCATCACCTGTGTTCATCAGCCAGGCCCTTCTTTTATAAATATAAATAAGAGGTCATATTAAATCATAAACCTCGAAGGATATTATGACAATTCTTGGTGAATGAATGGTACAAAAAGAAAAAAAAGAAGAAAAGGGAGGAAAGTGAAGAAAAAGAAGGGGTGAGAAGAACAGAGAATGATCAATGAAACAACTAACTTATGAAATGAACAGTACTGAAATCAAAGATAGTAATTTGACAAAATTAAAATATGAAATATTTTAGATTATAGAGCTAAAAAACTGGAATATTTCCTGAAAAAGTAGGAGATGGGAGAAGAATCCGAGGGGGACAACATCTACTAAATAGAGCAATGATGGTTCATACACTAGCCTCGTGGGGCTGTTGAACACTTTAAATGCAGCCAGTCCAAATTGAGATGCACCAAAATGGGAAATGCACAAAGGAAGTGTAAAATACACGGACTTAATACTAAAACAAAGCCATTAGTGCAAAATGTCTCATTAAAATTTTTCTGCTTACATCTTAAAATGAATTTTAAAAATGGAGTTAAATAAAATTTAAATTATTTTCACTTAAATTTATTTAAATTATCTTCACTTCTTTTTAGTTTTTTAATTTGGCTACTAGAAAATTTAAATCACAGAAAATTATATTGTATCATATTTCTTTAACACATTGCTGAAACAAAACTTCAGAAACAGAAAATAGGCAGAGAAAAGGGAAGAGATTAGTGAGAGAAATCATAAGATAACATCCAGAGCTAAAAAATGACCTTAAGAGTTTGCATATTGAAAGAAGTGAACTAGTACTAAGAAAAATAAAGCAAGTCACATACCATTAAAATGATAGAACTCCAAAAATGAGGGTGAACTTTTAAAACTTAAAAAAAAAAATCAACATAAAGTAGACATCATCTCATCAGCACCACTGAATATTGAAATACAATTTCCTAGGACATGTTTTTATCTCAAGAAATTTATACTCAGCTAAGCTATCAATAAAATGTGAGTCTAAAATAAGACAATTTCAAATAGACAAGTACTCAAAAATGTACAAACCACAAAAATATAACAAATTAACTTGAGGAAAATTCAGTATAAATTTTAAAAGAAGAAATATATTTATATATTAATATAAATATATATGCAGTAGATGTAAATAAATATAGGAGGTAATATGGAATATAAGAAATAATACCAAATGGTCATGATCTGAACCAAATTAGAATTAGTTGAAAGCCAAACTACCCACCTCAACCTTGATCAACCAAAAAAAAAGAAGGAAGAAGAGATCAGAATCGCTAAGAGTAAGACTCAGTAATTAATTTTTTCTTTTATTTTTCACTATCTCCAAGGTAATTCTACTATGCAATAAAGTCAACAACCATTGATGGATTCAAAATAAATTTAACAATAACCCATAGGCACCCTGATACTTCAAAATTCAATTTCAAGCTACAGAATGCACACAGTGACTTAAATATTTCAACCACATTGTATGGTTAGGTTGTGTATAATATAATTATGAAATTCTAAGAGTAGTAGTTTTGAAGTTAAATATTCAGGTTCAACCTTTAGAGAAAGCTCAATACACTGTATTATAATTAGGCAGAAAATGTCATTGTAATCCTGAACAACATAAAGATAATCTAATAAAAATTAGGGATCAGCAAAGAAGAAATGATCTAAATGTAAGCGTATGTGCACAATGTAAATGTAAGGGATGTAAATGTACATCTTCATTTGCCACAATGGGAGTCAAAAGATACCATACAAACTTGATATGAACAAAATAGAAACATATTCTATTATTCGTTTTGTGATATTTCACTTTTGAAAAAAACTATATGTAACATGTACAAAATGTGTAGAAAACATCTCCAAGTTCATATTCTGCATAGAAAAACAAAAATGAAAATATGACCAAAACATGTGCCCCCACCTCCCAGCTTGTAAATAAAACACTACCTTTTCCACTGACTCTTCCCGTGTGTTCCCCACTAATCACCTCTCTCCCACTTTTAATGATGTAAGTATTACTTTGGATTTTATATTTAACATTTCCTCTCTTTAAACTTTTATTGCATTTGAATGTTTCTTCAACTTATTCTTTAGGTTTGTTGGTTTTAACCTTTATAAAATAAGAAACAGCATTATGCTTTACACAATGTTATTTAACATTTTTCTGTATGCTTAAATACTACACGATATTGCCACATACTACCAGTTCAACGAATTTCATATCTCTGTAATATCAAATTACATTAATACGCCAGAATTTATTGCTATACTTTAAAAAAATGTTTGCCTAAATACCTAATACATATACTAAGAGGTGCGGATTGGCTTTTTCCAAAATAGTGTCCTAATTTACATTCCTATCCACATTATATAAAAAGTTCTGTTCTCTATGTCCTCTCTAAATATTTGGTATGATTAGATGTGTCAGTGCTGTTTGTATATATTTACTTATTACCCATACAATGAAAGATAAAGTCAAATGTAACCATATTCTTAATATTTGCCTACATGAATGTTTCTGAGATTGGGTATTTGTTCATGTACTCATCAACAAATTTTGTTTCCTCTTCTTGCTCTCAACAACTTGTTGATACGTTCTGCCCACATTTTTACCAAATTCCTTCCTTGGTTAGTGGTTCTCTCTTTCTGTGGTATATATCATATGTATCATGTATGTAACATGTATGTCACATATGTAACACACATATTGACCTTTTGTTGATTTGCTACAAATGTCTTCTCCTAGTTTGGGACTTCTAAAAAAACTTTAAAATATACCATAATTGAATTTTGCAATATTTCTCCCATGATTTCTATGTTGGAGGTCTGATTTAGGACATTTTTCTCTACCCTAAGTGCAATGAACTCTGATATCTTCTTTTTAAAAGCATAATTTTTGTGCTTCCCATTTAGGTATGTAATCATCATGGAACTTAATTGTGGTCTCATGTGAGGTAGATCTCCATTTTTATATTATGTCTATAATCCATTTTCTATTTATTTAATGTCCTATCTTCTCCCATATTTTAGTCAATTCATGATTCTATATACTTAGAATAGGTAATTTATAAACAATAGACATCTTATAGCCGTGGGAGCTGAGAAGTCTAAGATCAAGGTGCTAGCATTGGTATGGCATGAGACAGACTTCTCCTTCCCTTGATCTGTTTGTCTCCTCCAGCCAGTCTACTCTTAATTATCTAACACTTATGATTAGCCCTGAAAGCTGAAAGCAAGTCCCCTCACTTTCTCCTTTGAATATGTCTTCATCATTTAACCTTTACTGTTGATTAGATTCAACCTTTACTGTTGATCAGTCTTGATTTTTACTAGAATTACACTGAATTCATAGATTCTTTCAAACATAATAGCTTTATAACATTGAATCTTTCAAATGAGGCATTTAAATTGCTTTAATTCTTTTCCAGAAAAATTTATTTTGTAATTTTTAATTGTTTATAATTTTGTAATTTTATAAATAATGACAATTTAGCTCTTTTCTGAGATTTATTTCTAAGTATTCATATTAGTCTGCTTGAGCTGCCATAATGAAATACCATGCATCAACTGGATTAAACCACAGAAATTCATTTTCTCACAGTTCTGGAAACTGGGAAATCCAAAATCAAGGTGCTGGTCAATTAAGTTCCTGAATTGTAGATGGCCACCTTCCTGCAGTGTCCTCACATGGTATAGAGTCAACTCTCTGGTGTCACTCCTTGTAAGAACACTAATCCAATAGGACTGGAGCTCTACCCATAGGAATAAACTCATCCAATCTTAATTACTTCTGTATATGTCTTGCAGAATAAGTGTACACATATATATTCTATCTTCAAATATAATCCTATTGGAGTTAGGTTTCTAACATGAGAATTTTGGAGGAATAAAATTTAATCCATAACAGTATTTCAATTTTTCTTGCTACTGGAAATGGTAATTTAAATGGTACAGACTAAAAATCATTTTTTCTAAAAGTTTTTGATTGCATAAAGTAATTGAATTGGACTAGCTCTTATTTCTAAGCTGTAGAAAAAGACTTGGCATTCTAAACACAACCACAGAGAGACCACCAGGCTCAGGCCACTTCATGTGCCTACCACGTGACCCAGACACTTTCACTTTTAAGCATTCATGCAAGAGAAATAAAAGTATATGCCCATAAAAGATTTGCATACACATGTTAACAGAAGGTTTATTTTATGATTTTAGTCTTGCTGGGGATTGAACTCAGGGACAGTTTATCACTGAGCTACATCCTTGACCTCCTTTTATATTTTATTTTGAGGCAGGTTCTCACTAAGTTGCAGAGACTGGCCTTAAATTTGTAATTCTCATGTTTCAGCCACCAGAGGAGTTGAGATTACAAGCATGCGCCATTGTGTCCATCTTGAGAAGTTGTATCTTTAATAGCCCAAGCTTGAAACAAAGCAAATATCCCTCAGTGGGTAAGTGATTAGAAAAATCATGACAAATACATACACAGGATGTTAGTAATAGGAAGGATGCATTACTGAAATATGTAATAACATGAATGAATCTCAAAATAATTTAGCTAAGTAAAATCAGCCAGATAAAAATATCATGTAGGAGTCCTCACCTCAGTGTTTGCACAGGACCCTAGCTGCTCACCACACAGGACCCCTGGTCACTGCTCCCATGTGGACCCTCATCTACTAGCATAGGGCTCCCCCAGTCGCCTCCATCTTGGGATAATGCAACTGTTGCCATAGTCCCCTTCACATGGTAGCCTGCACCTGGGGACACTGGATAGGGTCTGGAGACAGCTGCCTTCCACGACACTACACACCACAGAGCTGCACTTCTGAACACATCACCCAACACCACCACCTAGCCCGTAGGGACAACCCATCTCTGAACACAGCTGCCTCCATCTTGGGAAACCTTTGTCACCAGCCTGGATTATCCTCACTACTGCCATCACCATCTTTAGTTGGTGCAACTCCCAGCTTGGGACACCAGCTGGGGCAGAGAAGCAACATGAAGGAGAGGTATTGGAACCCTGAAGGATAAGCCTATAGAATAAAAACTGTAACACCTCAGATCCACAATGCTAGAAGGGAAGCCACATGAACAGCATGAAAAGATAAGAGAAGAAAGTGCCCCTAACAAACAAAGATACTTCATTATTAGAATCCATGGCCAGCACAGCAGAAGAAATGTCAGACAAAGAGTTCAGGTTGTGCATAATTAAAATGTTCTGTGAATTAAAGATGATATAAGAGAGCAAACACAGGCAGCAAAAGATAATTTTGATAAAGAGCTATACAGGCAAACACAGGAAGCAAAAGATTACTTCAATAAGGAGACAGGGATTCTGAAAAAAAAAACACACAGAAATCCTTGAAATGAAGGAAACAATAAACCAAATTAAAAACTCAATAAAAAGCATCACCAACAGATTAGATCACTTGGAAGACAGAACCTCAGACAATGAAGACAAAAATAAAATAGAGTTGAAAATAGAGTTGACCACACAGTGAAGATGACAAGAAACCATTAGCAGAATATCCAAAAATTATGGGATAACATCAAAAGACCAAATTTAAGAATCATTGGGATAGAGGAAGGCATAGAGCTACAAACAAAAGAAAGGAACAATCTATTCAATGAAATAATATTAAAAAATTTTCCAAACATAAAGAATGAATTGGAAAATCAAATACGAGAGGCTTACAGGACACCAAATGTACAAAATTACAACAGATCTACATCAAGGCACATTATAATGAAAATGCCTAGCATACAGAATAAGGAGAGAAGTTTAAAAGCCACAAGAGAAAGTAATCAGATTACATATAAGGGGAAATCAATTAGGATCTCTGCAGATTTCTCAACCCAGACCCTGAAAGCTAGAAGATCCTAGAATAACATATACCAAGAACTGAAAGAAAATAATCCTATATCCACAAAATTAAGCTTCAGATTTGATGACAAAATAAAAACTTTCCACAATAAACAAAAGTTAAAAGAATTTACACTGAGAAAGCCTGCACTACAGAAAATACTTGGCAAAATATTCCATGAGGAGCAATGAAAATCAGCAAAGGGAAAGGAAAAACCAATCAAAGAGAAACCAAGGATAAGTTAAAAACCAAAAATAAACAAAAATGACCAGGAATACAAACCACGTCTCAATAATAACCCTGAATGTTAATGGCCTAAACTCATCAATCAAAAGACATAGATTGGCAGATTGGATTTTTAAAAAAAGACCCAACAGTGTGCTGCCTACAAGACACTCATCTCATAGGAAAAGACATTTACAGACTGAAGGTGAAAGTATGGGAAAAATATACCGCTCACATAGACTGTGTAAACAAGCAGGGGTTTCCATCTTCATATCAAATAAAGTAGACTTCAAGGCAAAGTTAGTCAAAATGGATAAAGAAGGTCATTTCATATTACTTAAAGGAAACATACATCAACAAGACATAATAATTATAAATACATATGCTCCAAACAATGGAACATCTATGCTTATCAAACAAACTCTTCTCAATTTCAAGAGTCAGATAGACCACAACACAAAATTACTGGGTGACTTTAACACCTCTTTCACCACTGAATAGATCTTCCAAATAAACCCTAAACAAAAAATCTATTGAACTCAATAATACAATCAATAATTTAGACTTAACAGACATATATAGAATATTTCATCTGTCAACAAGTAAATACACTTTCTTCTTAGCAGCACATAGATCTTTCTTTAAAATAGACCATGTATTGTGCCACAAAACAACTCTTAGCAAATACAAAGCAATAGAGATACTATCCTGCATTCTATCAGACTATAATGGAATGAAATTAGATATCAATGATAAAATAAAAAATAGAAGTTGCTCCAACACCTAGAGACTAAACAATATGCTATTGAATGAACAATGCATGGGTAACAGAAGACATCAGGGAAGAGATAAAAAAAATTCTTGGAGGTAAATGAGAACTCTGATACAACATATCAAAATCTCTAGGACACTATTAAGGCAGTAATAAGAGGAAAGTTTATTGCATGAAGTTCATTCCTTAAAAGAAGAAAAAGTCAACAAATAAACAACCTGACATTATATCTCAAAGCCCTAGAAAAAGAAGAACAAATCAACACCCAGAGTAGTAGAAGACAGGAAATAAAGTCAGAACTGAAATCAATGAAATCGAAACAAAAGAAGCAGTTGAAAAAGTTGACAAAACAAAAGTTGGTTCTTTGAAAAAATAAATAAAATTAATAAACCCTTAGCCATGCTAACAAAGAGAAGAAAGAGAGCTCAAATTACTAAAATCCATGATGAAAAAGGCATATCATAATGGACACTACAGACATACAGAAGACAATTAGAAACTATTTTGAAAACTTGTACTCTAATAAAATAGAAAATATCAAAGACATTGACAAATATCTAGAGTCATATGATTTACCCGAACTGAATCAGGATAATATACACAAATTAAACAGATCAATTTCAAGCAATGAAATAGAAGATGCTATCAAAAGTCTACCAACAAAGAGAAGCCCAGTACCAGACAAATTCACAGCTGATTTCTACAGACCTTCAAAGATGAACTAATACCAATATTCCTCAAATTATTCCATAAAATAGAAAAAGAAAGAACAATTCCAAGATCATTCTATGAGGCCAACATCACCCTGATTCTAAACCAAAGACATCAAGGAAAGAAAACTTCAGACCAATATCTCTAATGAACATAGATGGAAAAATTCTCAGTAAAATACTGGCAAGATGAATACAAAAATATATTAAAGAGAAAAAGTGCATCACAATCAAGTAGGGTTCATCTCAGGGATGCAAGGGAGGTTCAACATATGGAAATCAATAAATGTAATTCATCACATCAATAGATTTGAATATAAGAATCACACAATCATCTCGATAGACACAGAAAAAGCATTCAACAACATATAGCACCCCTTCATGTTCAAAACACTAGAAAAGCTAAGGATAATAGGAACATATCTCAACATTATAAAAGTTACCTATGCTAAGTCCAAGGCCAATATCATTCCAAATGGAGAAAAATTGGAAGCATTCCCTTTAAAAACTGAAACAAGACAGAGATACCCACTTTCACCAATTCTACTTAACATAGTCCTTGAAACTCTAGGCAGAGCAAACACTAAACAAACAAACACTAGACGGATGAAAGAAATTAAAGAGATACAGATTGGAATAGAAGAATTCAAACTATCACTATTTGCCTGCCAATGACATAATTCTATACTTAGAGGATCTGAAAAATTCCACCAGAAAACTTCTAGAACTAATAAATGAATTCAGCAAAATAGCAGTATATAAAATCAACACCCATAAATCAAATGCATTTCAGTACATCAGTGACAAATCCTCTGAAAGAGAAACTAGGAAAACTACCCCATTTACGATAGCCTCAAAAGAATAAAATACTTGGGAATCAACTTAAAGAAAGAGTTTTGTAAAAGACCTCTGGAATGAAAAGTACAGAATGCTAAAGAAAGAAATTGAAGAAGACCTTAGAAAATAGAAAGATCTCCCTTGTTCTTAGATAGGGAGAAATATTGTTAAAATGACCATACTACCAAAAGCACTATACAGATGTAATGCAATTCCAATCAAAATCCCAATGACATTCCTCATAGAAACAGACAAAGCAATTATGAAATTCATCTGGAAAAATAAGAAAACCAGAATAGCCAAAGCAATCCTTAGCAAGAAGAGTGAAGCAGGTGGTATCACAACACCAGACCTTAAACTATACTACAGAACAATAGTAACAAAAACCACATGGTATTGGCACCAAAATAGACTGGTAGACCAATGGTACAGAACAGAAGACACAGAGACAAACCCACATAAATACAGTTATCTCATTCTAGACAAAGGTGCCAAAAATGTATATTGGAGAACAGATAGCCTCTTCAACAAATGGTGCTGGGAAAACTGGAAATCCATATGCAGCAAAATAAAATTAAGCCCTTTTCTCCCACCATGCACAAAACTCAACTCAAAGTAGATTAAGGATCTAGGAATCAGACCAGAGACCCTGTACCTAATAGAAGAAAAAGTAAGCCCAAATATACATCATGTTGGATTAGGCCTAGACTTTCTTAACAAGACTCCTATAGCACAAGAAATAAAATCAAGAATCAATAAATTGGAATGATTCAAACTGAAAAGCTTCTTCTCAGCAAAAGAAACAATCAGTGAGATGAGGTGAAAGCCTTACTTTTGGGGAGCAAATTTTTACCACACGCACATCTGATAGAGCACTGATATCCAGGATATATAAAGAACTCAAAAAACTTAACATAAAAACAAACAACCCAATTAATAAATGGGCTAAAGAACTGAACAGACACTTCATAGAAGATGATATATAATTGATCAACAAATATATGAAGAAATATTCAACATCTCTAGCAGTTAGAGAAATGCAACTCAAAACTAAGATTTCATCTCACTCCAGTCAGAATGGCAATTATTAAGAATACAAGCAACAATAATTGTTGGCAAGGATGTGGGAGAAAATGCACACCCTTACGTTGTTGGTGTGACTGCAAATTGGTGCATCCAATCTGGAAAGCAGTATGAAGATTCCTCAGAAAACTTGGAATGGAACCACTATTTGACCCAGCTATCCCACTCCTCGGATTATACCCAAATGACTTAAAAACAGCATACCACAGTAATGCAGCCACATGAATGTTTATAGCAGCACAATTTACAATAGGAAAATTATGGAAACAATCTAGATGCCCTTCAATAATGGATAAAGAAAATGTGGTATATATGCACAATGGAATATTATTTAGCATTAAAAGAGAATAAAATCATGGCATTTGCAGGTAAATGGATGTAGTTGGAGAATATCATGCTAAGTGAAGTAAGCCAATCCCAAAAAACCAAATGCTGAATGTTTTCTCTCATTAGTGGATGCTAATCCATAATGGGGGCTGGGGGAGGAGCATGGGAGAAATGGAGGAACTTTGGATAGGGCATAGAGGAGAAAGGTATGTGAGGAGGAAAGATGGTGGAATGAGATGGACATCATTACCCTTGTTACATGTACGAAGACATGAATGGTGTGACCCTACTTTGTGTACAACCAGAAAAATGAAAAACTGTGCTCCATATGTGTACTACGAATGGAAATGCATTCTGCTGTTTTAAAAAAATTAAATAAACAATATATCATGTGCTGTATGATCCTAACTATAGAAAGTTATAGCAAACACAAATTAATCTATATGACTAAAATCCAAACAGTGGTTGTCTAAGATGCTGAGGAATGGGAACTGGGAAGATGCTATGGAGGGTTTACCAAGGGCCATGAGAAACTCAAAGATGAAGGCTTATGTTCATTATCCAGATTGTATTAGATCCACAAGGACATACATATATCAAAACTTATTCAAGTGTACTTTAAATATGTATACTTTGTTCTGCTCTGATTCAATAAAGCACCTATGATTCATGGTATTTTATATATGTATGACAGAGTAAAGTTAGGTAAGGACCAAACTGAGCTTCCTAAATACAGTGGACTGATCACATATTATTTTCTTTTCATCCTAAGATTACCACTATGTGTGAGGTAAAACAAAATGTAGTCATACAACAAACAAAGACTAGAAAATAGACTAAGAATGTGAGATTTCAACCAATAAGACACTGAATGGTGATAGAGACCCCATAACTGATACAGCAGGCCAGAGTGAGCCCTGACGTAGAACATGTATAAAGGTGTATATGTCAGGAGGAAGAGCTTATATGCTTGGAAAAAATCCAGGACGATTTAGATGATAAATACCAGGTAATATGGTTTCTGGCTTTTAGAAGGCTTAATGTGTATTAACCCTGTCATTCCTATTACAGCTCAACATCTGAGAAACCCAGCACAAGGACATAGAGATCTTAGACAGATAGCCTTCCATTTCCTCACACTTGCACATGAGCAGACATCTATTGAGGAAACCTTAGATGGCCAACGAGATCAAGATAAATGGGAGGAAAAGTCCTACATAAAAATGATGAATCTGGGAGAAAGAAAAGATAATTTTAAAAGCCTCCAATTAGTTAGATAGTTTTGAAAAGTTAGTTCATTCTTAAAATCAGGAAGTTATAAAAATATCAAAGAACAAGAGAACATTTTTGACACATTCAATATGACTTCCAAAGAAAAGTAAGTTGAAGTTTTAGAAGACAATATTGATGAAACTATTCATCTTATAAAAACAAAGACACAAATACATAGGAAAAATATAAAGCAGATGATCAATCCAGGGGATCATCTTCCTAATGGAGAAAGGAGAACAAATGCTAGGAAAATTATCAAAGAACAAAAAGCTGATCTTTTTTTCTGAGCCCCATATTGCTTCAAAAATTGCTTCAAACGAATAAAGGAAGCCCTGTCTCTAAGAATGTTATTGTGATATTTCATAACATCACAATTCAAGTAAGATCCTAAAAATGTACAGAGGTGAAAAAAAGAGTCTCACTAAAATAACAATGATCAATTATCAAACTGATGTCATATCTCCATCAGACATTATTTCTAGAAAACAGGGCACCAACATCTTCAGGGTTCTTTAGGAACCCTAACAAGAACCTTAACACCCCACCTAATAACCATCAAGAGCCATGGTAGAATAAAAAGTGTCAGATACATAAGAACCTAGATTTCTCTCAAGCCTACCTCCCTTATGAAGTGGTTAAGTGAGTGTTTAACAAAACCATTGAGTAATCTGTGAATGAATGGATTAATAAAATGTGATACAAATATACATAATGGAATATTTTTCAGCCATAAGGAAAAATGAAATTTTGTCATTTGTAGCAAAATGGATGGAACTGGAGCATGTTAGGTAAAATAAGACAGGCACAGAAAGACAAGAGCTTCTATGTGGAAGCTTTAGGAAGGTCCACCTAAATGTAGAATAGTGATTACTAGAAACTGTTAAGGCTGAGGGAGAATTAGTACAGGGAGACTGGATTTTGTCAGTAGACTTGGTATGCTGGGTTGAAATACTACACTGAACCCTGTTATGTATAATCAATACATAATAATCAAAAATTTTTAAAAAATAAAAACCATGAAATAAAGGAAATGAAGAAACCAACTTAGGAATGTCAAAGTGAAAACTGTTCAGAAATTATTAAGAGCAACATCTGTGTTTGGGGCACGGTTGCTAAAGACTCTGGAAGGGAGGTCTTGGATGAAGGGAACACAATAAGAGGTGGACAGGATGCAGAACAAAGAGGGAAAGAATGAGAATGTGATAAAGGCAAAGATTGTAAATGTAGTGCTAGTACAATTCTTGGCTACCTGGCAAACAGCATTTCTCAGGTTCTGTCATGTAAATATTCTTTCATACATTTTTCAGAAATGTTAGAACCTACCAAGTATATATTAGAAATTCTAGGACCAAGCCATAGACAATCACACACCCAAAATTCCCTTCATTATGGTTGTATAATATAAAATTCAATCTTAGTCATGTTAAAATGAAAGTTCAACAAAGACTGTAAAGAACAGAATAGACTATCCAAGGACCATAGGTAACTACAACAGTTACAAATGGTGTGACCCTATCTTGTTTACAACCAGAGAAATGGAAAATTGTGCTTCAGATGTGTACTATGGCTTGAAATGCATTCTTTTGTTTTAAAAAATAAAAACAAATTTTAAAAAGTTAAAAAAAAAGAAAGTTCAAGTGACAGGAGTTGGGAAGTACAGCTGGGAGAAGAGAACCAAACAGAAGCCTTAGGGTACTCATATACTTAGTTAATGCAATTACCCATCATCTAATACCTAGAGATATGACCCAGTCACCTTCTGCAATCTCTTAGCTTTTCCCAAATAAAACAAAAGCAGTGGGCATCCTGCAATATGAAAAAATGGACCAGGATGAATAGAAAACCACCCTTAGTAAATATCATTGTGATTTAGAAGATAGTCTTAAGGTCAGTTGCACAGAGTAAGCATCTCATGCATGTCTAAGTTTACTTTCTATTTTCTCAAACATATGGTTATGTATTTTTTAAATTCCAATGTCACTAGTTATTTTTCATCTAGAAAAGTGTTTTGTCAGCCTCCAAGTTAAAATCAAATAAGTTCCCAAGCTGAAATTTTTATCCAAGTAAAGTACATACAATTCAATTACACCAAAAATTGTATTCTCTGCAAAGAAATATGTGTTTTCTGAGCTTATCTATCTTATCCAAGTCAGTGTTATAGCCTGGTGATCTGTATTTGATAGTATGAATATTGAAAGTCCTTCACAAATAGGTTCCTGATAGTGTTTCCACAGATAACTGACAACTTTTATATCATATATTTTGAATGCTAACACAGCAGGAGCTAAAATTTTTATTTTACATTTTAATGTTTGTGCTAGTGCATTACAGATATATACAATAGTGGGGTTCATTTTGACATATTTTCAAAATAATACAATTAAAATAGTCTTCATCAGAAATCTGTTTCAAGAAAGGTAACAGAACAGTGCCAGAAGTGCTAGAACCACATTCTATGCTAGGATTCAGGAATTCTAGAACACCACTGAGGGGCAGAGACTTAGTCTTCGGTATCCCCTGCTGGACCTTCAGAGTCATCTAGACTTGAAATGCTTTATCACTTAAAAGTGCCAACTGTAGGAAAGATAGAGGATACCAGATGACTTTAACCTCATTAATCAATTAATAGCATGTAAGAAAAAAATTAAAAAAAAAAAGGATATATATACTATTAGTCTTGGGAATCTTGGTATTTCTAAAATTATAAGGATTAAAATAAGATAATTTGACATCAAAATGTTGCTAAACATAGCTTTAAAAAAACTGATGGTAAGTAGGACACCATCACAGATTCTCCAACTTCACAGTTACTGTGTTTGAAGATAACTGTATCAAAGTGCTTAGGAAGCAAAGTCAAACAAAGACCATTAATATTTAGACACTTAGAGTTGCCATGCAGACATTAGAGATTTTGGTTCAGTCCACTGCTCTTGTCTACTTGAAGTTATTTAATTGCCCATTTCTTTCTGAAAGCAAGATTTTTCACATAACATTTTTCATATCATCTGTTTACTGTCTAGAAACAGAAATATGCAGGGTCTGCTTATCTTGTCCAGCTCAGTGATGTTAAGCCATGGACATTCTTACACTTGACCCATGTGCTGGAATTTAGAACCATTTCTAGCGGATTTTCAGGAGTAAATTATCATCTAATTGTTAAAAAAAATCATTGATGGCCACACAAAGACACATGGGAATGCGGTAAAGAAGGCAGGCACATCAGTTGCTGAGTTTAGTTACAACTATGGGTACCAAGGAAAGGAGTGATGTTCTTGGATTCCTAAATCCTAGTACAAGGTATAGTTCTAGCACCTCTATACTGTGCTTCCCCCTTTCTTGAAATGGATTTCTGATGAAGACTATTTTGGTTTTTTTACTTTTTTATTTTTATTTATTTATTCTACTTAGGTATACATGATAGAATGCATTTTGATTTATTGTACACAGATGGAGCACAACTTTTCATTTTTCTGGTTGTATTTGTGATGTAGAATCACAGCATACATGCAGTCATATATGAAGCTAGGGCTATGATGTCCATCTCATTCCACCATCTTTACTGCCCCCATGCTCCCTCTCTTTTCCCTCCTCTTTGACCAAAATTTTTCCATTCTTCCCATGTCCTCTCCTCCATTATGGATCAGCATCCACTTATCAGAGAGAACATTCAGCATTTGTTTTTTGGGGATTGGCTTACTGCACTTACCATGATATTCTCCACTCCATCCATTTACCTGCAAATGCCATAATTTTATCCTCTTTTATTGCTGAGTAATATTCCATTGTGTATATATACCACAGTTTCTTTATCCATTCATCTATTGAAGGGCATCTAGGTTGGTTCCACAATTTAGCTACTGTGAATTGAGCTGCTATAAACATTGAAGTGGCTGCATCACTCACTGTAGTATGCTGTTCTTAAGTCCTTTGGGTACGACCGAGGAGTGGGATAGCTGGGTCAAATGGTGTTTCCATTCCAAATTTTCTAAGGAATCTCCATACTGCTTTCCAGATCAGTTGTACCAATTTGCAGTCCCACCAGCAATGTATGAGCATGCCTTTTTCCCCACAACCTTGCCAACACTTATTATTGTTTGTATTCTTGATAATTGCCATTTTGACTGGAGTGAGATGAAATCTCAGAGTAGTTTTGATTTGCATTTCTCTAGTAGCTAGAGATGTTGAACATTTTTTCATATGTCTGTTGATCAATTGTATATCTTCTTCTGAGAAGTGTCTGTTCAGCTCCTAAGCCTATTTATTGATTGGGTTGTTTGTTTTTTTGGTGTTAAGTTTTGTTGTTTTTAAATATCATTTTAATGAAAATATGAACATAAGAATAGGGATCACTTTGCTCATGAAATATTGAAAAATCTCTCTTGGACTATTGACAAACCTCAACCTAATTTCATGACAGATAAACAATGAGCACCTGCTTTCTGCTCACAGACACTGCACCAACACCCTGGGTAGAAAGATAATAAGCTGTCTGCAGTGCCTACCTGACTCCTTCAGGCCAGGCCTCCTCCTCTTCTACACCCATATTGGACCACACATCACCACTGAACGTGTTGTGCTGTGCTATGATTTTCCTTATGAATCTCCTTCTTCTTATTCCCACCACACTAAACTTCATGTGGACAGGGTCTGTGTCATTCATCTCTGAGTTCTTCAGACCTGGCACACTCTGCAGTTTTGTGCCACACAAATATCCTGTACTCCCACTGCATAATTTTCTGTTGAATGAAGATATGTGATCACAGTCTCGCAGTGGAGACAGAGGACTATGGCCCTATGGAAACTGTATCAGAACATCAGGTGTTAATTTATGCTAGAAGGAAAGTGAACTAATTACAACTTGCTCTTTATCATTTCCCCAGCCCACAGCTCTCTGCAAACAGCATTCAGAAAGATGTTCCTTTATTTTCCAGAAATGTTGCCAGAAGAGTTGGAGATATTCAGCATTCTGACTTCCTACTGAATTTGAAAATAAATAGTAAAAGCCATAAAAAAAAAATGAGATCTAATGGGGAAAAAAATCAACCCTAGAAAGGTAATAGGTCAACACATTTGTTGATTTGACCCTTCTAGCACAAAACTCTTTGGTATAGCCAACTATGTTCATAAGTATGAATATTAGGAAAATAATGTATTTGTATACTGAAAAGAGAAGTTGCTACTCCTGGAGGTAAGACTTAATTTTATAACCCTGATTAACTTCACTTTTTTGCATTAGTGTAACACTCAGATTACCAGAATATGGTTGGATGGTGCCTGTCTCCTATTTCATGTCATTGCTCTTTAAATCTCAGAGTAAAAAACTCTGTGGAGATTTCTTCAGAAAGCAACAACCTGCTAGCATAATCATTGAGCTATTTCCTTCTTCTTAAATATCTATTATAAAGACTGTAATCAAATGGAGATAACATATATTAAGGCAATGTGGGAAGTTCAAAATGCATGAACTGGTATTTTTATCATAATTTGCATGTATACTTATCTCTCTGATTACATGATTTTGGCAATAGTATGAACTTTGAATATGGGGCCACCGAAAACAGAAACAATGTTAATCTAATAGTGCTATTTGTTTGGCTAGGATTTCATCTTAGTATTATTGTCATCATTATTATTGTTTCCTAGTGGAACAACCTATGTTATTATAACACGAATGTACACCAGAACAATTCCATGTTTTATCTTTGAATATGAAAATAAGCATTAAACTGTACTTTTCTTTCCTGGTTTTCTGAAAGCCAAATTGAGAATTCATTTGGCCATGAAAATGCTCCCTCTTGTTCTCTCAAGAAAGATGCTCTGAATATTTGACCGGGTTGAATCTATTTGTCTTTACATCTACAACTTCCTCATTACTCTATACAATGATGACCTGAGATATCAGAAAGCAATGAAGTTATCAGAAACTAGTATGGTCCCATACAAAGAATGGAGGAGCCAAATAAAATAGCCATTGGTTAAAAAAAAAACAACAATTTCAGCAACAAAAAACATAGTAGGTGGAACCAATTGATACAAATTCAATATATTTAAGCCCATGGGGCCGCAATGATGTTGAACAGAGCATATCCATCTGACTGGTCATCTTTGATAGATATGAAAGAATTTCCTTATCATTTTGAAAGTGGTTTATAGGAGGAAAGTGAGTATTTATCTTGATTTTCTTCTATAATATATATCTTGAAGTGATCCCACAGCTGAAGGAGTGTTTCTTTATAGGTGAGTATTCCAGCTAAGAAATAAAAATTAATGTCAAAATGAGACTCTGTCCATTTTACAATGGCTAGCAGACAGATGCATAAATGTGATGATCATCAAGGATTGCTATTATCATCAAAAGAAAAGCAACCCAACATCAGGCATCTCCTGGTGGCAGGGCACAGCAGAGCACCACCTGTGAAGGAGTTTTTCAAAAGTAAACAAATACATAGGAACTTGAATCTCATTACATCTCTAGATCTAACTAATATGTTATAGGACATTCAGAGGACAGAAAAATATACAAAATAACTTTAATTGATATCATATGGATACATTCAGAATATCCAAGAATATCCAGGCTATGAGAAACTATAAGATTATACTGTTTTTCTTCAGAAATAACATTTAAAAAGAAAAGAAACACAATAAAGATGAATAGAGCCTTGAGAATCAAGAGACATACGAACAGGTTGCAGTCTATTTGTATCCTAATTCAAATGAATGAAATGTAAAAGAAATAAATAGACATAGAAAAAGAGATGGAAAAAAATGGAAGAGAAAAGAAAAAAAGGAGAGGGGGAAATCCATATAAAAGACAATCTTGGAAATGTGAACACTACCTGACTATCCAACAATACTAAGGAACTCTTGTGAATGCTTTTTAGCTATAAAAATGATAGCTTCTTTTAAAACAGACCATATCTTTACAAATATACACTGAAATATTTAGATAAAGATGATATCTGATATTGATTCAAAAATGATACATGCAAAATAGTGGTATATATTACACAAGATTGGCCATGTATTGTTAATTGTTGAATTCGAGTTAATTTAAAAAGTAGTTGATTGAATTTATTATGCTATTCCTTTTGCTTGTGTACATTCAAAACCTTCCAAAGCAAAATATGTTTTTATAAAACTCTCCTGGTATGACTCTGTAGTTAAATATATGAGAAATAGATCTGATGATTCTTACAGCTTCATAGAGATTGTGACACTGAAGTAAATATCCTATTTTGGATATCATCTGGTTTTTTCAACCAGATGAAATCAACATCTTCTCCCCAAATGGCCACAAGAATCCAGATGGTCAAGACATGTGCTGCTGAGTGTCTCCTCCATCATCTGGGAGGATTCAGTGTTCATATTTTTATCTAAAAATATCTTTAATATGATAAAATCTGAAAATGAACAGAAATCTACATACTATCATTTAAATCTGTGCAACTGTAAGTCAAAACAATGGATTTTGGATATAACACATGACATGTTAGTAGACAGGAAGCCCCATCAAAGCCAACCACATAAAGGAGTTAGTAAGAAAGAAAGGGAATCATTCTGTCCATCCATAGTCATGCACCAGGACAAGTTAAAGGTTGGTCTCAATCTCTTTTCCATTAGAGCACACCTACTATATCATGACCATTAAAGGTAGCTAACCACACTGGAAAGGTTTTGGCATTAAATTAGATGTTAGGAAGCTTTAATATTTGTACATCAGGAAAGTTTAAAGTAATACATGATCAATATTTGGGGGAGCAAGAAAACTAGATCATGGAGTGGGGGACATGCCACCCTGATAGGTCCACTCAGAGAATGCAGGTTCCACCATCTACAATGAGTAACTTCTCCCTTCGGAACCCAATGGGAAAAGATTACAGGGAGACAAAGCTAGAAATCACAAAAATAACTTCCAACTGTGGAGTTGTTTTAAAAATCAGAGGTTGTCCCTCATGGAAGTGCGTGCACCTGGACAACCTTCTTAATGCTATGTCACAAAGGATGTTTTTCAGTTCTTTACAACCCCAAGAGTCTGAAATCAGATCTATACTTTATCATAACCACTTTGCTTGTTTGGCCTTTCTTTCCTTTATTCTAAATGGCAGGTACTTTCAGGGATTATTACCAAACTATTTGTGTCCAAATCACAGCTTCCATTCTTTATAATTAGCCATCTTTTCCTCCCCCTGCCTGACGTGTTCACTGTTGTCACGATATGTGGCTTGAAGTGTAGCATTTGATCACAGAGGGGCGGTTGTTACCTAGTTTGAGCTCAGCAAGAAGCAGACGGGTGACTAGCAGAGAGAAAGCTTCTATATATACACACCTAGGCATAAATGATGGGGAAGGGGGAAATCAAGATAAAGAACATGGCAAGTAAATTGTAGCCATTAGGTTAAAAGTTTTTGAGTGGAAATAAAAGGCTTACATAGCAGGATGTCTAAATGGAAACTCCACTCTGTAGATTTAGACTTCTAATTTACAGAACATCAGGAACTTTGAGGCAATGGTGCACTGTATGACTGCTGTAGCCTCCTACATTATTCCCTTGTCACTCCCTGACCTAAAGGTGTGACTACTGCCAGCACTTGAAAAACAAAGAAATACAATTAATAATATTGACATTCTGAGATGATTGAATTCTTGCCCCAGTAAATTCTTTGAATTTTGTTTTAAAATGTGTAGGATCATTATTACATATTTTTTCTCCTTTTTGCTCCCAACATATTAACTGGGTAATTTGTTGAAATGACAAATATAAAAAAAACTTTCCTCCTAAGCAGGATGAATTTTGCTTTTCTATTACCCTAGACATTTTGCTAGATTTTATGAATGCGTGACATGACTAAGTCTAATAAAACCTAATGCACACTAATGACAAAATATTCGACTTCTAGTTATATATGCTACTCTGAAGTTGTTTTTAATCATCTCATGCCACGACTAAAGCTGACCCAAAATGACTAATTCAAAGAATGTTTGTGTTTCATAAGTGTTTTTAAATTTCACAGCAGAAATCATTTTTTATATACACATCAGAATCCAAGCTGCGGCTTCAGGCTTTGTGAGGTGACATTTGTGAGATCTGTTTCCCCATTAATGAAATTAAATACTTGTAATTAGACCATTTTGTTGGTTCCTTCTAGTTTTAATAGTCTGAGTCTTAATTGAGAAATTAAGGGCCAATGTACAGCACATTTTGTTTTGAAAATCATTCCATATAAAGGCAATATGTGGAAAGATATTGAGAGAAATACAATACTCTGTTTGAGGGAAGAGGAGCAGGGAATAGTTCATGGTCAATTTGTTCATTTTACTTTTTTAATACTTTCCAAAATGTTTATCAATTGCTGTGCAATGGACATTAATTAGAAATATTTATAGGTTTTCAATATTTAAAGAGCAGCATTTATTTCAGAGCACTATTTTGTCCAAAGGTGTGAGACATCAAGGATCCACTTTTTATGTGCTATTTGTTTAGTATAAGGTTCCAAATAGAGCAAAATCTCATCAGTATTAATGCTGATAATATTGGCAGTGTTGTAAATAGAAAATAAGGAGCAGGAACAAGAATGAAGAAGACATGTAGGTGAGATATCACAGTACTTTATGTTGTTCTAGTTGTTCTTTATGTTGTTTAAGTTCTAATTCAAGTTGTTTTGCTAGATTAAAAACAATAACTGATAGACTTGTCTTGTGGAGTATCTATCTATATCCCAAATACTACTGGAATTCACCATGGGATATGGTTGGACATGGTTCCACTTATTTCAAATACTTAGTTGGAGTTTTGACATTTTCCATGTCCATATCTGAGGTGCAGGATCTGATTTCCCTTTACGCAATGCTTATTTCCCTATTATTTTAGCAGAAAGGAATGTTGATTCTTTTGCCAAAATAGGGAGTCATGAAAGAAGTCCTAGAAGTTTTGATGAGTAGGCTGAACCATGGCAGAGGAGAACAGGCTCCTTCCTCCATGAGAAAGCATGGAGAAGAGGCAAGGTAAGGTAGGAGAGAGCTTTCCAAATAGAAAAACAATGGCCAGATTATGAAGAGTTCATATCAATTGCTAAAAAGTATCAACCTCAACACTTGGACAATGATCCAGAGAAGGAATATTACCACGCATAATGGCCTAAAATTCACATTTTACTCTGACAGGTAGTACAGAAAGAGAATTGAGATGTGAAGAAAGAAAAACCAAAACTAATTGAAAACTAAATGCAAAAGATTTAAAAATTAGCATGAGTATCAATTGAATCCTCTTCTCATTCTATATGTTTCTAAACTGAAAGACCATGTCAATTGGATAATATACGATAAATATTTTCTTATATTTTGTCTAAGTTTAAAGTTTAAAGATATATTTGATTGATACCATCATTTTATTCTGGCATTGATTTTCTTTAAACATGAATTTCCAAGTTTTATTAACAAAACTCATTGAGGAAAGATTTCCTGCTTTGTTCCTTTAAATATCAAGAGTGTGTGGTCCCTTTCAAAATCTAAATGATATCTTTTCTTTTCATAAATAAGAAAAATCTGATCAAAATTCATATGGAATCTCAAGGGATTCTGAATAGCCAAAATAATGTTGGGGAGAGAAAAGATAAAGTGAGAAGACTCATGCTTCCTGATTTCAAAGTTTAATACAAAACTACAGTAATCAAAGCAGTGTGGGACTAGTATAAAGACAAATATATAAACCAATGAACTAGAACATATAGCCTAGAAATAAACCCTCACACATGTAATCAAATGATTTCTGACAAAGTTTCCAGGATCAATAGACTGGTAAATAACAGTCTTTTCAATACACAGTGCTATGAAAACTGATCATCCATGTGCAAAAGAAAAAAGCTGGATCCTAATATAATGCCATATACCAAAACTAACTCAAAATGAAGGGAAGACCTCAAACTACAAATTTCTTAGAAGAAATTATATCAAGATGGATTCTGCTATCATGGATAACTTAAAGAACCAATAAATAAAAAAGATTCTGCAGCATTAGTTTTAACAATAACTTCTTGGATATGACACCAAATACATAGGCAAAAAAAAAAAAAAAAAAACCAGAGAGAACAGACAACTAGACTAAACAATTTTTGAATTCAGTACAGGAAAAATCAATATCAGATAAGAGGGTAAGCCACAAAATGAAGACAATATTTGTGAGTCAAATATCTGATAAGGGATAAATATTCAAAAAATGTAAGAAACTCCTAAAAAATCAACAACAACAAAAATGTCCAATTATAAAATAGGCAGAAAACCCAAATAGACATTTCTCTAAAGAAGATAGACAAATGGCTAATAAGCACATTAAAATGTTCAACATCAATGATGTTGAAATGAAAATCAAAACTATAATATGATACCACATCAAAAAAATGGAAAATAAGTGGGATGAATATTACATGTGATCCAACACTCCCACTTCTAGGTATGTACCCAAGAGAATTGAAAATAGGATCTTGAAGTATATTTGTAACCCCATGTTCATAATAGCATTGATCATAATAGTTAAAATATGGAAGCAACACAAGCGCTCACCACAAATGAATGGATAAGAAAATGTAGCATGTATATGCATAAAGTACTATATTATTAAACCCAAATTTTAAAGGAAGCAATGAGATAAAGTTCACTAATTCGTATCAAAAATGTATTTTGGGGGTCCCCAAGAGAAAATGTTAACAAAGTGGCAGAAGAATCAGTGGATATAAACAAGAAAGGCATTAACAAGAGGTGGATGGTATAAATCATAAAATAGACAATTGTGATCACTAAAAGGGACAGATCACATTTGCATATTAGATAGAAAAACAGCACCATATGTTTTGGTTTGGGGATAGCTGAGAATCCCTACATGAACTTGGACACATTCCTTTACCTCATTGTTTGCTTCTGTGCAAAAGAACAAGCATAATTATATCTTCTATAACAGGGTCATTGTGTCACCCCAATTAGAACACCAGTAAAAGGCATTGAGACCACAGATGAAAAGCTCTATAGTGGCACAAGTTATAACATCGGGAAAAGGATATGTGATACCCCAGCTGCAGCCACTGAACAAACCCAGTTTCCAGTGCTGAGCTGAGGTCAATGGATGAAGCTGGTACACAAAGAAGTACTTTGGCAGCAGCAGAAGCTGCATGAATCAAAGTTGTGAAACAAAACTACCATCAGCTGCATTCAAGCACCATTGTGGGAGAGAATCAATATTTGACAAACATTTTGTAAAAGGACACAAATTAGAAAGGCAAATATTTTAAAATATTTCATAGGAGCCAGACATACAGCAGGAAGTAAATGCGCAAGGAAACATCCTGCATATCTCTGAAGACATTCCTTGGCATATGTGCTGGACCATAAGAATAATTGCATTCCATAAGAGAACCTTGCTGTGGAATGCTTTGATGTTTATGATAGATTCTAAGTCATCAAAGTTAATAAATATGCTACCTTAGTGAAAAGCACAACATCTTCAACAGGCAGTCTAGGCAAATTTGCACAGTTGCCTGACACTTATTCAATATGAATGTTTACTAAGTGATTCTCATCTGTATGAAGCAACTACAAATAGGAATTCGATGATTCTAGGATGCACTGATTGACAGAATGAATAAATATGATTGTAATGCATTGAATAATAAATATAATTTTCATCTTAGTAGGTTATTCAGACGCTGAGTGAATCCTCATTTCATGAAACACTTTTTTTCTTCTGGAAGGTGGCGAGCAAACTATAAAGGGCCAGAGAGTAAATATTTTAGGCTTTGTGTTAGTCAGCTTTCCATTGCTATGTCCAAAATACCTGACAGGAACAACTTAAAGGAGGGAATGTTTATTTTGGCTTATAGTTTCAGAGGTTCAGTCCATAGTTGTCCAACTCCATTCCTCTGGGCCTAAGGTGAAGCAGAAAGATAACAGCTAAGGAAACATCTTAGCTCATGGTAGCCTGGAAGCTGAGAGAGAGGGAAATAGGTCACAATAAAGATGAAACCCTTCCAGGGTACACACCCAGTAGCCCACCTCCTCTGGCCACACTCCACCTGTCCACATTACCACCCAGTCATTCCATTCAAACTATGATGGACTAATTAGATCACAGCTCTCATAATTTAATCATTTTACCTCCGAATATTCTGCATAAAATGCAGTAGCTTTGGGGAGACAGCTCATATCCAAACCATAACAGGCTTTCAGACCATATAATCTCTGTCTCATCCATTCAACTGTATAGTTGTGGCATGAAAGCATCCATGAACAATATGTTAAAAAAATGGGTGCCCGTGTCCCAATAATACTTCATTCACACCGCAGATGGTAGTCTCCAATTAGTTCACTATAGTTTGTCAACCCTCGTCCTATAGCATGAGCCTGACTATGCTTCCCAAAGCCTTCAACATAGCTAATGAATACTGACACTCAAAAGCTTTGCCCTCTCCTTTGCAGCTTGCCTCATCTCCTCCAAATTAATCATTCACTCATCTGATAGATCCCCTGTTTTAATGTTATAATGTTAATGTGGATATGAATTTCCAATTTTCCTATTTGTTCATTTTCTTTCCTATAGCTCACCTCTCCCCCAAAATATAAGTCCAATGAAAGCAAAGGCCTTGTTTGTGATCTTCAGCACCTAGGAAAATATCTGGCATTTACACAGAATCAGTAAATGATTTTGGTTCAGTTAGTATATACTAGGACAGTGAGAGGACATTTATGTTTATCTTAGGCTTTTAAAGCTTTAAACAATAAGCAATTAACCCTGTATTATAAAGACAAAATGCAAGACTCATCTTCACAGAAATTACTACAATGTATATTACCCTGAATGTTCCCCTGGGTAGTACTAGTGTCTCCTTAATAATGCTCAAAATCAAACTTTCCTTTCTACCAAATTGAATATCTTTCCCAACTCACCTAGTAGTCTCCTCTTGCCCTTAAAATTTTGAGTCATCTTTTAATGTATGTCTCCCTTGCTCCCTACAATCAGTCGCCATCTTTCAATTCACACTCTTTCATATGTTCCCTGCTTTCTTCTATCCTATTCACCATCTGAATTGCTATAGTTTGGATCTCAAACTTCTCCCAAAGGCCCATGTGTTAAAGACTTGGTCCTCAGCTTGGTAACTATTAGGAGTAGTGGAAGTTTCAGCGTGTGGGCCTACTGGGAGGTCTTATATCATTGAGGATATGCCTTCAAAGGGGATAATGGACATTTATCCCTTCCTATTGCTGTCTTTTAATTTCTGGCAGTGAGTTGGGTGGCTTTGCCTCACTACGTGCTTCCTGCTATGATATACTGACTTGCCACAGACGTAAAACAACAGGGCCAATCAATCAAGGACTTGAACCTCTGACACCATGAGTCAAAATAAATCTTTTCTCATAAGTTGATTTATCTCCAGTATTTGATATGGTGATAAAAAGCTCACTAACAAACTAATTCAAGTTACCTGGACAACTACCATGAACCATACCAGTTTCCCTTTCCAGTCACCAGCATTTGAAGAGATGATATATATTGCTAGTGGTAATCACCTCACATTACAGAATACTACTCAATTCTTCACCAGCACTCTATTTTCTAGGCTAAATCCTAGCCTCACATTGAAAACTCTCCAGGTCTAATAAACTAGTATATTTCCTAGCTGATCATCTGTCACCACTTTATGTAAATCTGCCTTAGTTACCAACTTACCTTTCCTTCCCACACGCTAACGTGGCCATGGTGTTACTCTCTGCCTCTGAAAGGATTCTTGAGTAGAAAAAGTAAGCAGGGCCATGCAATGGAGAGACAATATTCCAGACACCCCAATCATCATCTAGATCGGGATTTCCATGAGAGGGGGTCACATGAGATTAGGCATTCCCAAGGATCTCTAAACTTGAGAATCACAGGGGAAAGGAAAAAAAGAAAAGCTAAATTCCAAAAATTATTTATCAAGCTAGTTTCTAAGCTTGCTGTGAATCTTAGTAGCTCCGAAGTAGAACCAATAAGTCTATAGTTTAATAAGATTACTAATTGATAATATTGATCAAACAGGTATGGGAACCTTAGTCCTCGGCCCAAAGACACCTGGGCTGGGAGCCTAAAAGTTAATGATGAGAGAACCCATTATAACAAACCATCACTGGTGTTGCCCCCAGAGATTGTTATGAAATGGCCCCAGCCCATATACCACATCTCCCCCAAACCACACAGCCCCCCAACAGACCTACTTTCCAGGCTTTCTTTAAAAAGCAGATCACTTATCCATTGTTCTACAAGGCACAAGCACCTATCTAAAGGACTTTAGTCCATTATCATGGATCAAAGTCCTATTCTGAGTAAATTATTATTCCCTATTCCTCCTTCTGCAGAAAAAATTGTGATATCCTCCAACTCACCTCACTCCCACGAACAGTATCGTCTGCACAGAACTTCTAAATCTGAAAGGGAAGAACTTTAGACTCATGGCAAAGGAGAAGGAGAAGGGGAGTAAAGGACCTAATAAGAACCAGAGTTCACCCAGCTCAGGGAGTGGTCCTTGGCTACCAAAGTCAGCCAAGACAGTCACGTGCAGCTTGAGCAACGTTACCTGTAAAGGGAAACTCCAGAGGAAACAAGTGGCCTTACACTAAAACAACAGAGTGATGGCTTGGAAAATAGCAGGCTGAGTTCCACTTGATTTCCCTGTCCTCCTCTGCAGTCAAGTAGGCAGAAGGTTCAGAAACAACTCAACCAAAAGCCTCTTTCAACTTTGCTCTCCAGGGAGAGCTTTGCATTTCATCTCAGCTACATTTTATTAGCACTGTCATGATATTATGGTAATTGCCATAGCACTTGGTGATTTAAAAAAAATCAATTAGGCAATTTTGCTTGAGGCTGTGAACCAGGTGAGACTAATTAAGGCCTAAGAGAGCCAGACCGCTCTAACCATCTCTGGTGAACTCAGGCCAAGAGTCATTCATCTGTTCCACTATCAAAATATAAGGCCAAGTTTTACTCCCTTGGGGAAGCAGAGGCCAAATTCCAAATAAGCCCAGAAAATAAGTGGCGAGGACTTTTCTACTTGACAAAGACCTGATATATTTCTCATTCATGACCAGTTAGAATTTATTCAAATTATATCATTGAAAACATTAAAATAAATGCAACACCTAGAGTGACTGAAGGAAACAATATTTTCTCATAGCAAAAGATGTCTAAAGTTAGATAGTTCTAGAAATGCCTCAGTGACTCAGCAATGTGAGCCCCCTGAAATGAGCAGACCTGAAATTACCTCTCTTTTCCTTTGGGTTCACAAGATGACTACAGTGGTCCCAAGCAGCATAACTTCCTACAGCAGTATCTGAAGGAGAAATAAATATGGTAAAAAGAGGTATACTGCATGCTCCTTCTGAGCAAAGAGAAATCATTCCCTGAAGCCCCAAATTTTCCATCACTAGTGAGAATTAGTCATATTCTTACCTTAACAAATCACTGCAAAGAAGAATTGGACTCTCATGATTCACTTAAACACATTTCATTCCTTTGGTTTGCCATCTTGTTGCTAAAACAAGAAATAAATAAGTAATAGGCAAGCAATATCTATGTAATTAGAAAAGCAATATCCTCTTTGAAGTGGGTAGGAAAGAGATAGGGGATGCCAAGTATACAGTTTAGTTATTATCAACAGTTGTGTTGTCATCAACATGTCAGATTTTATGATATTTACAGTAAATACGTGATTCATCCCTAGAATTTTGAGGTGAGGTCACTAATAAACATTTTTAGATACTATGGTGTCAGGAACACGGACAGCAATATGCCAAATATTGCATTTCGGAGTCACTAATGAAACTTCCTCCCAAGTCACGCTCAAGAAATGCACCCAGGAGAATACAGTGTCAGGGTTTCAAGAGGACAAAAAGCTATTTTATTGAGGACATCAGCAAAAGGCCACAAGATACCAATAAGGCATGCCAGCTTCACCGAAGAGAGGAGTGCCGAAGAGCCTGGTTATTTTTTCACTCTGAAGACAGACATCAAGCTGGAGAAAGCAGAAGAGTGAATCCCAAACTTTTGCATAAAATAACTGAAAATGGGAAAGGACTTCCATATTCCACATCCTACTGTCACATCGTAGCTGGGAGTTCTGACCTAGAGAAAAAGGGAAGGAGTAAACTGTCCCGTTAAAAGGCAAGTAAAAGCTGGGCGCGGTGGTGCATGCCTGTAATCCCAGCACTTTGGGAGGCTGAGACAGGAGAATCGTGAGTTCAAAGCCAGCCTTAGCAACGGCGAGGCGCTAAACAACTCAGTGAGACCCTGTCTCTACATAAAACACAAAATAGGGCTGGGGATGTGGCTCAGTGGTCGAGTGCCCCTGAGTTCAATCCCCAGTACCTAAAAAAAAAAAAAAAGGCATGTAGACAAACGTGTGGTTGTACTGCCACATTCATTAAGTTCAACTTCAAAAAGCCATGTTGTCTAACCAGTCATATTGGCCACCAGCTTGGCTGAGATTCATCCGCTGTTCTTCCCTAAACAATTCAGTACAGTTAAACCATCTTCTCTTCCTGATACTGCACCTTAGCAGGCAACCATGAGAAGGAAATCCCAAGAAAGAGAAAAAAACAGGGGAAGATTCATAAAAGTCTTCCTGTCTCCAATCAGGGATTTGCGGGGGAGTAGAATACAAAGCAGGAAACACTCAAAGAGCAACAGATCCCAAAGTATTCACTGCCAGCCTGACTCCTGAAAGCCACCTGGTGCTTCTGGTCCACTGTGGCCGCTCTCTACAGCTAACTCCCCAGCAACCTCGAGGCTGTGGCCTTTCCATCTGCCTTCAAAACACTTGGCAGCTTTTTCAGGCTCTGAAATCAGGTTTGAAATAACGGAAGCAAGAACAGTAATCTTCACATGGAATTCAGCCAGCCTCCCTAGGATTTAAGAAAGAGCCTCAAGGAGGAAAGATTTTCAACTTCTCTTAAGAAGGCACGTGTTATATTCCTTTAAGGAGGTTGATGAGGCCCTGAAGGGGGGTATAACTTACAAAGATTCAAGGTATACTTTCCCTGTAATCAACAACTGCCTTAAGTCGGTGAATAATTTGATTAAATGGAGTTTTAAATCAAAGACATAAGAGTTTAATTAGGAACTATTCTTGTCCCACTGAAGTTAACAGGCAGCTGTGCTGATTTCTTCCCCCTGCCAGGATTTTGACAAACTCACAGGGAAGAGAGACTTAGAAATAAGTATTGAGCTAAAAATGTGTAAGAAAACACAGTTACCAATGCAGTAGACTGCGAGGTATTCTCTACAAGAGTCTTAAGGTTTGACAAGGTGGAGGAGTCTCGCAGAAGAGAGTTTGGGTCCCTGGAGGCAGATAAAATTTCCCCACTTAAGCGGAGCTGGGAAACTGACTTATTTTGCTTGCTTTATTTTTAATATTTCACTTATCCTCTTAGGCATATTTTTCCTGCTTCCAAATGCATGATTCCTGAACTACCAGTGATTTCCAAAGATTGATGTGCCTGAAACACATTTAAAAAAATTATTTAAAAAGCAGACTGCTCCCCTTCCTAGCCCTACTTTGGCTTCTTTAGGTTTGAGCTGGATTTATCTTATTTTTCTTTATTTTTTTGCTTTCTTTTTTTCCCCCCACATTGTCCTTTAGCACACTCAGCAAGTGCTCTACCACTGAGCTACACCCCCGGCCCCAGCATCTCCATTTTATGTACATGCTCCAGGTAGCTTAATGCAGAGCCCCAAGGTCTCTGTTCTGTCAATTCTCCACCCTTCACCATCATTATTTCCCATGTTTTACATACTTCAATCTATTATCTTCTTTCCAAATTCCCCTTTTCAGGACTATCTTCAAACTATGAATCTTTCAGCAAAAGGAATGCCAATGCATGTTAATATTCAAAGTAGAAGCGAAGGCCTGTATTACAATGGCAGTCCCTTAACAGGAGATTGGCATTTTAATCAATGATCCAATCCAAATCACTACAGATCCTCAGGAAGTCACCTAATTCTGGGGACTCTTCAAACTCTCTAAGAAGTTCTTGATAGTTCCAAGAGTTTAAAACAAAGGTGGCTATACAAGAATAACCCTTTGATCACAAAAACGGAAGGGATCTTAGAAGATAATTTATAGGACAGCTAAGCAAGGTCCAGAGAGATGAAGTACAGTCATACAGCACTGAACCATAAGGCTCTGTTCTGAGAAATGCACTGTTAGGCAATTTTGTCATTGTGTGAGCATCATAGAATGTACTTACACAAACCCAGATGGTGTAGATTAATCACTCAATGTGCCCTCTCACTGCAATCAAGAGACACAGTAAACAGGAGATGGGCGAGGCTGCTGCCAGTATAACATGCTATACTGTTTTACAGTTAACATTTTTGTAAGTAGAAAGAGTATACTCTAAAATAATGATGAAAAGTATAGAGCAGTAAATACATAAACCAGCAAGATTCATTTATTGTCATTATCAGTATTATTACACATAATTATATGTACTATGCTTTTATATAACCAGTGGTGCATTGGGTTTATTTGCATCAGCCTGGACATATAAGTAATACTTGTGCTGCAACATGCAACATTATGATAGCTACAGTGTCACTAAGCAATAGGAATTATTCAGTTTCACTATGATATTATAGGATCAGTATCATATGTGCAGTCCATTGGTGACTGAATTGTTACACAGCACATGACTGTAGTAAACTCATGGTAAATTCATGAGTTAGTGGCTAGTGATTTTTCTTAGGATTCAATCTAGCTGGCTGATTTCTTTCTGTTGGAAACACTCCAATCCCAAGCATCACAGGTGTGAAGAGGTCTACACCGGCTCTGTGGGAAAAGGCAGTGAGTTGGAAGAACATTGCAGCTATCAAATCCATTTGCTATGGTTTTGCCTAAAGGATCTATAGTTGTAACAAACAGAAAAAATTGAGGTCCAGAAATGAAATAGCGGTACTCAAAAATCAGTCCATGTGTTCAGCACCAGAATTATGTAGAAGATTCCCGCTCAGTTTCAAATACTCTGCTGGTTGAGTATGGCTTTCTTGCCTGTCAATCATATTTATGTCCATTCTAGATGAGTATTTGTGAGACATGCGAGTCCAATATTTTAGACATTTTCAGGAAATATTTCTCTAAAATAAAAATTAAACTATATAAGAATGAAGAGAAAAAATAAAAGCTAGTAATAAAAATAAAAGCTAAACTATTCAAAGCATATGCCTTAGCTTAGCTGTGAAATCACATGTTGATGTGCTCTGCTGGTTCTTCAAATAACACTTCTGGAAGCAATTCACCCAGCTCTACCCCCTCCTCCAGAAGGCCAGTATTTTTGTAAAATTATGTACACTACTTTGGACACCATGCCCAATGTAAGCAGTAAATCCAAGCTGACTTTTTCTTGTATATCTATGGAGTGCATGGTGGTGGGGAGGCATTGGTAAAGTTTAATTTGAATGTCTTTTTGAAATTAAGAAACTTGTTAAGAAGGAGTGCTGGGGAGGTAGTTCAGTGGTCGAGTAGAGTACTTGCCTAGCATGCCCGAGGCCCTGGATTTGATCCACAATACTGCCAAAAAGAAAAAAGGGAAAGGAGAAAGAAGAAAAGGGGGGAAAATAACAAGAAAATAAATACTACTACTTAAAGTAAAAAAATAATAAAAATTACATGCATATTAATGTTTTCTCTATATCTCTATTAGTTTCATTCCTCTGGAGAACACTGACTGATACAATGTTAAATTTTATTGTTGTTGCCTGGATATTTTTATTGATGGATCTTAAATGTCTCCCAAGGGCCCATGTGTTAAAAGCTTGATCCCCAAGGATGGCCCTTTTGGGAGGTGGTGGAACCTTTAAGAGGTCATACCTAAAGGAAGTCTTTAGATTACTGGAAGTGTGCATCTCAAAAGGACAGTGGGACCCCAGCCTCTTCCTCTTCCTTTGTTTCTCATAATGAGGTGAGTAGTTTTGCTCTGCCTCACCACAGGACCTGTTGTTTAGATACAAGGTATTCCCAGAAAGCTGGGGTGCTAGACAGTGCAGGAATGTTCAGAGATAAAATGATTGGATTATGAGAACTGTAGCCTAGTGAGTGGATTAATCCATTTGGTGGATTAATGATTTGAATGGATCAATGGGCCGTAACTATAGGCAGATAGAACATGGCTAAAGGAACTAGGTTACTGGGTTCATGCCCTGAGGGATTATATTTTCCCTGGCTCCTAGCACTCAGTCTCTCTCTGTTTCCTCATTATCTTGTTCTGATCTGCTTTCCTCTGCCATACCTTTCCACCATGATATTCTGCCTCACCATATGCCCAATGCAATGGAGTTGGCCAGCCATGGACTAAACCTCTATAACCATAAGCCAAAATAATTATTTTCTTCTCTAAGGTGTTCTCAGCAGATCTTTTGGTCACTGTGATGAAAAACTGACTAAAACAGGCCTAGAGCAATGGGACTAACTGATCATGAGCTAGAATCTCTCAGTCAAAATACAACTTTTCTTTTGATAAGTTGATTATCTCATGTATTTATTATGCTGACAGAGGGCTGATCAGCACAATGGACTTTCATTAATCCTTCTTCTTTGGGGCCTTCTCACATTTTGGAAAAATCTGTGTCAATACAAGAAAACCCTCAAATTTCCCATCTCATGATCCCAGTAAGTGTTACCAGAGAGTCTCTTAGAACCCTGTCTTGACAGAGGTAGACAGAGATAAATTAGCACAATCCACAGATCAGAAGCTACTCTGATTCCAATGATGAATCTCAGGGCCATAATGTTTTTAATATTAAACATTAATATTAAATATTCACCACAAGAAAGAATAACATCTTTTTTCACAGGCCAGCACTACTCAACACACTGCCGTGACATTCTAAATTTTGCTAGATCCTGGCATCTCTAGGAATGTAAAATTTTAGTAAATACTAACAGCAGGTTTATGAATCCCTGAATTTTGGTAAACACAAACATCAAGAAAGGGCACTATGAAAGAGCTCCCAGTTGTAAGATAATTTATACCTTAACTGAGGGAAGCTATAAACTGCCTCAAAGTGAGCAACCATCATTTTTAAATATTTATTTATTTATTTACTTATTACTTACTTTGGTGCTGAAGATTGAACACAGGGCCTTCTGCATGCTAAACTAGTGCTCTACCTCTGATCTATATATTCAACCCCAAGAAACATCCATTCTAAATGTAGATTCACATCTACATTGATAATTACATCATTTAATATGGTTATTTTATTTATATAACAGAATGAAACCTAAATTTGGACCTCAGATTACCATGTTAGTTAATTTTTTTTTAATCTCGATAACTCTAATATTTAATAAAATATCTGAGGTAACAAAGAAATGCAGTGGAGACTGAGTGGTGGTCTCACAGGCAAGAATTTTATGAACTGGGAGGAAAGCCCACATGGATGCATTAAACTAATAGGCAAGACAGCCTGCCAGAAAAATGTTCTTTTTTTTGTTTTCCAGAGTAGATCAATCATAGTCTTAACTCCAGTTCCTTGGGCCCCTTTCAAGCTTTATGACCAAACAAAATGTTAAACATTTAAGCTCATTTAACACCATTTGTAGAATGAACTAATAACATCTATCTTTTTGAGTTTCTGTGGATTTAGGAACTAACTTCAGGAGACAGCCTGGCACAAATAGGTATTCAATAAATGGTCGATGTTATATTTTATTTGTTTCCTTTCTAATGTTCATAGTGACATTGGTTGTTTTGAAATGACTTCATATAAAGTACAGAAAAGTTTCCAGGAGCCTGTGGAAGAGAAGGACACAGTGGCCAAGCCTCGCCTGAGAGAGAGAGAGACCCTGACACATAAATTAGTGGATCTGCTGTGGTGCATTTCTCCAAGCCTGGTTCCTGGGCCACAGGGATTAGTGTCTCCGGTGCATTTCTAAGTCAAATGTTTGAGCCTCACCTAGGAACTACTGAATCAGTAATGGTGGTGAGACCCAGGAATCCACTTTCATTTTTTATTAAGTTTCTTGGATTATTTTTCTATGGACAAAAAATTGAGAACTCCTACAATAGAAATACTTCCTTTACTCCACAACACTAACACCACTGTCCCTGCAGTAGAAGAACATTTGAGATTACTCAGGGAGTTTCAAAAGCCTCATATACATACTCCTTCCAGCAAATGTCTTCTGATTTTATAAATTCCCATTTTCCATCTCAGTAGTTTCTTAGTCAGAAATCCCTGTACAGGCTAATAGAGGTCTGTGAAACCTCTGAAATTTATTAAATTTTACATGTATGTGAGTATACACAATATTCTAGAGAGAGAGTGCAAAGATTCAAAATTCCCATAGGATTCCTCAATCCAATCATTCCTAAAGCTGCAAAATTGGAAGATAATGTCCATCAAGGAAGACAGATTTTTCAATAACTCTTTTGGATGACTAAAACAGAACAAAGTATAAGACATAGCAGTTAAACTTTTGCTAAATGGCCTTATTTGTCTGCATGTCAGTTCTTTATAATTAAGCAGACTTTGACTAATTTGAATTAAGTGTGTCTGCATCCTAAACTCCCTTCACTATTTGCCTTATACAAACAGAGAACAAAAGAACTGTTTTCCCTTTTCTCTGTTAGTCACCTCAGAGAAGCATAGGTGTCTTTGCTTTGCTGTAGAATAAATTAACTCTAACATCTTCTCTGATGAGAGTCACAGATTCATCTGATACCAGGTGCAGAAAGAAATCTTTGAAACTCTAAACAGACTAAGAATAAAGGAGGATCCCAGGGCACAAAGCAGATGTTGTAAGTAATCACAGAGACAGAAATTTTAATCAGTTCTTCTGTTTTTCAGAGACAATTCTGTTTCTTGGATTAATAGGGAGCTGTGGAAACTGAATTGCCCAGGTGTGGCAAGATACGTCCCTACCCTCC
This sequence comes from Geosciurus inauris, assembly GCA_004024805.1. Classification (NCBI taxonomy): domain Eukaryota; kingdom Metazoa; phylum Chordata; class Mammalia; order Rodentia; family Sciuridae; genus Geosciurus; species Geosciurus inauris. The sequence continues at coordinate 4,596 of PVHX01011111.1, read as the reverse complement.
TAACCTTGGGAGGCATAAAGACGAAAATCGAGTTCCTCACTAGAACTTTAAAGTTATCTAGAAAAACTCTGGCTGTTTAGGTTCTAAAATAATTATCCCATTGACATGTAACCTGTTAAACTTTGGAGTTAAAACAAGAGCTTGTTTGTTCATTTCTGAGTTTGTTTTTGGGGGAGTGAGAGGTTTCCATTACTAAAATCTTCTAGCCTCTTCCATCATATTCAATATGGTAAAAATATTTAATTCATGATGCTGATGAGTCTTACGTAAAAACATGGAAAACAATTTGCATTTGGTATGTACATGATGTTCTTTCTCTTCCCCTTACCAAGCTAAAATGGAAAACCAAACATTTTGAATGATCTGAATTTCATATCTGTCAGCTTCTAAGATGGGCCCCAGTGATGTCACCTCCTGATACCCAGGCCCTGTGTAATTCCACCTGAGAGTGGGCAAAACCTAACGACTTCTAATAAACAGAATAGGGTAAATTTGCTGGGATGTCACATTTAAAATTAATTAACAAAGTACTTTGATTCTTTCTCTTCCTGTCCCTCACCCTTCTCTCTCTGCCCTTGCTCTGAGGTAAATAAACTGCTACCTTGTAAGTAGCCTATAGAGAGGTCCAACTGTCAAGAAACCAATGCCTCTGTCCCACATCATCAGTGGCTCCAGACTACCAGTGGCTTAATCAGTGAGCTTGGCTGGGAGACCCAATCCTAGTAGAGAAATGACCATGACCACAGTTGATACTTTCAGATCGCAGCCGAGAGACTGAAAGCCTTAGGACTCAGGTAGGCTGAACCTTGATTTCCCATTGACTGAAATAGTGAAGTGAGCATGGTTTGTTGCCTTAGGCCACTAGTTTGGGGGATACTTTGTTAATCAGTAGTAAATGACAAAAAAATAAATAGAAAGCATAATTCTGTCTCCTGAGAAAGACAAAATTATTTCTTCAAACAGTGATAACCCACTCAAACACATTCCATAAATCTGTGGTTTATATAATAAAATGTATTAAAGCAGAAGATGAAAGGATGAACAGGTACACAGAGCTAGTTAGGTAGTTTTTAAGCATCACATGCATTATTACCAGACTTCTAAAAAGTAATATGAAGATAGTTCAATATTCATTAAACTGTGCCTGACTCTGCAAAGGGCTTTCCATGGACCATTCCACCCAATTGTTGCTATAATGGGCCTTTCACAGCCAAGAGGATTCAGGCACAGAGGTTGAATAGCTTTTCCAGTCCACCTAGGCAGAATGTGAATTCATGCTATTCCATGTGTTTACTTAGAAACACAGCGCCGTGAAGAGACTAACGAATGTGACACCAAGAGCAAAGGGAACGTATGCTTGTCTTTGCCAAGTCTGTTCAATGATAATAGAAAATACCATTTTCCAAAGTGCAGGAATCCTATTAAAATAACTCATAATTGTTTCAACGAGCTCAGAAAACTTCATAGGAATATTACACATGTAATGCATTTATTCATACACATAAAGCATTTTTGTACTGTAGTAAAATTTGCACATGCTAAGACATTTTAGAACTGTACCTACACACAAGATATACATGATGATAATACCTAAAAATTTTCTTTCCATTCTTCTTTTTTTGTTCAGCACAATTTTGGCCAGAATAGAGAGCCATATAATCATGAGTAGTTGACAGAGAACGTTTTTTTCTTCCATTACCCATCTCAGTTTACACAGGAGAAAACGGAGGCGTATTTGCTTATTTCGCATGCTCATTGGAAGCAGCAGGCCCAGATCTACTGAGTCACAGTTCAGCTCAGAGTCCAGTGCCAGGCATGGTCCAACAAGCTCTGTGTAGTATTGAGAAAGCAATGGTTTCATTTTTATTCCAATCCAAAGATGGAATCAAATTAACTAACATTGAATTAGTAAGCTCCCTCATGAGGAAAAAATTTTAATTATTTTGAAAAAGCCATAATAAGATAGAAAACTAACTCTTCAAGAGATTTAATTCTAATTTTAATGGGGAGCTATCATTAACATACTTAAAGAAAATATGTGCCAATCTAGAATTCCATACTTGGGAAAACTAACTCCAAAATGAAGGTTAAAATTAAGATGTTTTCAGGAAGCTGAAAACTAGCAGGAATACTTCAGTGAGATGTTTGGGCAGAAGAAAATACAAAAATTCCAGACAGCCATATAATAATGCAAGAATTAATAAAAAGGGCAGAAATACATTGATAACTTTAAATAAAAATGGCTGCATAAACCACCACGATAATGATTTGGATGTTCTAAAATATATTAAAATAAAAATGCACCAGGCATTATGGGCACACCTGTAATCCCAGCAGAGGATCACAAGTTCAAGGCCAGGCACAGCAATTTAGCAAGGCCCTAAGCAACTTAAAGAGACCCTGTCTCAAAACAAATTATAAAAAAATAGCAGGGCATGTGATTCAGTGGCTAAGAGCCCCTTGTAATGGTTAATTTGAATTGTCAAGGATGGAGAGAGGATTATGGGTGTGTCAGTGAGGGTGTGTCTAGAAATGATTGGCATGTGGGATAGCCAACTGAAATGGAGACTCTTCATAAGCATGGGCAGCACCAACCAATAGGATGATGGCTTGGATTGAATAAAAGTTGGAAGAACAAGGAAGCACCAGCAGATGCAAGCCTGATTCTTTTTGAACAGATTCTTGATTGCTGATCATCTGAGGATATCAGATTCTCACTTCTTCACTCTTCCCAAGTGGACTCTGACAGTGATTCTCCAGATGCTTAGGTCTCAGACTAGGGTAGCACTGTTGATCCTTTTTGTTCTGAGGCTTCAGCCTGTTGGGTGGTGCAGCTACCGGTTCTCCCAGCTCTCCAGCCTACAGATGGCCATTGTGGACTATCCAGCTTCTGGTCATGTAAGCCAACCTAATAAGTCCCCTTTTATAATTATACTTCCTGTTGATTCTGTTCCTCTAGAGAACCCTGACTAATACACCCCTGAATTCAATCCCCAGTAAAAAAAATTTCAAATCCCAGTAAAACAAAACAACAACAACAACAAAAACCATTAATAATACTGCAGAGAGACAAGAAAATAATTGGAATTTAAGAGTTCCACTGCCTTTGCGTTGTTCAGACAGAAACAGTACATATTTAAGATGTATCTTCAAAATTGAAATTATGTATGATCTCTGGGAAATCACTAAAATAATGATTAAAGAATATATAATTACTGTAGTAATGCTGTTTTTAAAGTCTTTAGGGTATAGACTGAGGAGTGGGATAGCTGGGTCAAATGGTGGTTCCATTCCAAGTTTTTTAAGGAGCCTCCATACTGCTTTCCAGATTGGTTGTGCAAATTTGCAGTCCCACCAGCAATATTTGAGTGTGCTTTTTCCCCCACATCTCCACCAACACTTATTGTTGCTTGTATTCTTGATAACTGCCATTCTGACTGGAGTGAGATGAAATCTTAGAGTAGTTTTGATTTGCATTTCTCTAATTACTAGATATGTTGAACATTTCTTCATATACTTGTTGATCAATTATATATCTTCTTCTGAAAAGTTTCTGTTCAGTTCCTTAGCCCATTTATTGATTGGCTTGTTTGTTTTTTTGGTGTTAACTTTTTTGAGTTCTTTATATATCCTGGAGATTAGTTAATATTTGTAGCAGCACAATTTACAATTGCTAAATTGGGGAAGCCACCTAGATGCCCTTCAATAAATGAATGGATAAAGAAACTGTGGTATATATATACAATATAATATTACTCATCAATAAAAGAGATTAAAATTATGGCATTTGCAGGTAAATGGATGGAGTTGGAGAACATCATGCTAAGTGAAGTAAGCCAATCTCTAAGAACCAAAGGCCAAATGTTTTCTCTGATTAGTGGATGCTGATCCATAATGGGGGTGGGGTGGGGAGCATGGGAGAAATGGAGGAACTTTGGACAGGGCAAAGGGGAGGGTGGGGAAGGAGGGGGCATGAGGGTAGCAAAGATGGTGGAATAAGATGGTCATCACTACCCTAGTTGCATGTATGAAGACACAAATGGTATGACTCTATCTTGTTTACAACCAGAGAAATGGAAAATTGTGCTCCATATGTGTACTGTGACTTGAAATGCATTCTTCTGTTATAAAAAATAAAGATAAAATAAATTAAATTTTTAAAAAAAGAATATATAATTACATGGCTGATAGGGAAGGAAAAGTTGAACACTTTATTTAAAAAATTAAAAATACATCAAGAAAGTAGAAAAATGAACAAAAACTGAGGAGGTCAAGAAAACTAAAAAGGGTACAGATTTGAATTCAAATATATTAGTAACTTTATTAACATAACTAGACCAAATAATAATAATAAAATTAAATGAGAGTTCATGATAGAAAGGTATCATTTACAAAATGTACAAATACTTAATGTTCAAATTCTGGAAGCTTAATTCCTCATATCTAAGATAAGATAAGGCAACCCTATTATCATGACTTCCATTTAACCTTGTGCTAGATGTCCTAGCCATTGCAAGAGGTAAGAAAAAGATATAAACATATATGGAAGCAAAAGAAAGAAAGAAAATGTGATTAGTTTCAGTCAGTATGATTTTT
>PVHX01011110.1:0-57573 GCA_004024805.1 Geosciurus inauris | reverse complement strand
GCCCTAGATTCAATCCCGCTACCATCCCCTTGCCTCAAAAAAAAAAAAAAACTGAAAAAATAAACAAATTGAGCAGAAATTCAGTCTCTCCTACAAGTTCCTATCTTTTTTCTCTCATCCAATTTTTCTACCCTCATTATTCAAACTTTGACTTGTTACAATCTATACAGCTATAACATCTCCTAATTCTTGCTTTCCTTTTTGCTTTTCTATGCCTTGATAGGAAGCCAATCATGAGGAGGCAGGGAAGGAAGACAGCAGGAAATAAGAAGCATATGGGTAAGGTGAAGAGACAGTCTTAAGTTATAATAGACAAGCTATGGCACTTGTCTCTATGACTCAGTTCCCTCCTTTATAAAATGCAGATGCTATTATTATATATTCCACAATTTGTTATGAAAATTAAATCCAAATTTGTAAAAGGACTTAGAAAGCCCTTAATACATAAGAAGTGCTATATAAGTGTTAGGTAAATATGTAAAATAAAGATTTGCACATATTTCTTCGATTTTGTACAAAAATATTTTGCATAAATTATCATCTGTTAATATCCTTACATAGGCAATGTAGAAACCAGGGAAGATTAACCAATATACTTGAACAATACTTTGATAAAGTACAGAAAATTGTTTTATACCTCTACTTTAGATGCCAAAAAGACACATGTAGGAGCCATTAATACAGGATCTATACTTTTCAGAGAATACCTAAAATATGATAAAACAAAGTTAAATATTACCCATTTAGAAAACACTGGGAGGAAAAAAAATCACAATTTAACTCTATTACAAACAACTGATTCATTTATACTAAGTCTTATCAACATTTGGAGTTTCAAACAGGTGTAACATATTCCTAAAATAAAACAGTCTTACCTGGCATAGAATCTCTTGAAATAGACGGTAGCAGTGGCAATAACTTGCTGTCTTAATTTAAGATGTTCACCTAATGCTTGGATAACTAAAAGGAAAATCATAAAAGTTTTAAATGTACCGCCTGGCATTATTTGTAGTAATATTAACCTCAAATAACTTCCATGTTTTTAAATAATGACTATATTCATTTTTAACAAAAGGAAAAACTTATACATATTAAAGTTCTACTTGAATTACAGTGGCCTCGTATTCTGATTTGCAAATTTGTTTAAAAAAACAGAGCAGGGGGCTGAGGTTGTGGCTCAGTGGTAGAGCACTTGCCTAGCATGTTTGAGGCACTGGGTTCAATCCTCAACACCACATAAAAATAAATAAATAAAATAAAGGTATTGTGTCCATCTATAAATAAAAACAAATGTTTTAAAAAAAGAGTAGTATACATAAACTAAAAAGAGAAATTGTCCCAATGCAGCAGTCAGTCTTGCAGTAAGGAAGCTGAATGGTTGACAATCCCCCTCTTAATGCTAAATACTTTTAATGCTTTTCACATTACCTTTATAATAGGCATGAAAAACTGTTACCTATCAAACTTTACCTATACCTACACCTATACCTTTACCTACAAAACTGTTACCTATCAAATGGTAGTTTTATATAAAACTACCATTTTATATAAAATCTACAAAAAAAAAAACCCATAATGAATCCTCAAAACAAGAGGATTAGAAAGATTATGTGACAAAAATATCCGAAGACATACTACAGGTCTTCTGTCTAAATCCCCTTTCCTCCAAAGCAAAGTTCTAAGGTAAAAATGACAAACACAGGATGCCAATTCAAAGAATCATTTATCGTCAAAGTACTTTGCTTTAACCAACCTTAAACCTTAAAGCTTTTTGTTTTATAAAAAGCTTAGGGAGATTACTAACACTTTCAAATTGTCCAGTGTCTCTGACATGTAGATTCACAAAAACTTTATTCAGATCACTAAAAAGATAAATGAGTAAGCTATAAGAATACATAAATAAAAATGTTCACATATAGACTATGACAGTTCACCATAAATTATCATACAAAAATATTCTTATTAAAAGGTAACTAATACTTCAACCAATGTTAAAAATTTTTTACCATTTGTAAAAAATATTTGTAGTTTCCAATATTCTTCTTCTGAGAGAAATTTTAAGTCCTTTTGGCGCTCCTTCAACAGATCTTGTTTATCCAAAATCCACTGCAAACTAGAAGGAGTAAAGATGTTAGAACATGTTGTAGAAAATAAAGTCACAGAAAATCATAATCTTAGTCACTTTAAGACTAAACAGGCTACTCACATTCTGAAAAGTACAAAAGGCAAGAAGTAATCCTAAAAGACAGTTTCTGAAATGCAAACTAGTAAAAATTATCTCAAAAACATAAATATGCCCTGAAAAATATTCTGCTCTAATCTTTTCCCTCATCCTCAATCCTTCTGTCTCTATTTCACTGATTCTAAAACTGATATCAAGATAAATCTTAGAATCATTGATACCTTTTAATTGGCAGCATGTGTACTCTTTTCTTAGTAATACATACAATAATGGTGCAATTATTTTGCATCAGTTGATGGTGCCTTAGATTTGATGAAGTATAGCTTTTCTCAGTTGTTCCTGATTGAAGAGGATATTTAATTTCCCCACTTCACAAATTCTAATCACATTAAAAGCTGTTTCGGAATTATACTTCCAGCCTCCACCCCTTACCTAGCCAAGCAAACTATTTAACCAGATATGAAACTGACATGAATAAAAACTATCTATTCCACAATTTGCTTGTGTCATTCAGTAAATATAGAGAGTTTTTACAAGTCAACGAACTTGTTATTCAGCATCCTTTTAACAGCCTTAAGGATCAGTATTTATTTAATCCCTACCAAGAGGCATTGGGAATTATTTTTCACTATTACAAATATGGTTCAATTAATATCTTTGTAATTCATCCTTGCATATTTGGTTAATGATATATTTGAAATAATTTCCTAGAGATAGAACCAAGAGGTTCAGAAAGCTGAGGCAGGAGGATCACCAGTTCTAAGCCAGTCTCAGCAAAAGCAAGGCACTAAGCAACTCAGTGAGAGCCTGTCTTTAAATAAAATACAAAATAGGGCTGGAGATGTAGCTCAGTGACCAACCGTCTCTGAGTTCAATCCCTGGTACCCACCCTGCCCCCCAAAAAAGAAACGGAACTATCGGATAAGTTTTGGTGGCAATTTTTATTTATATTGTCAGCTTATGATCCAAAAAATTACACTAGTTCCCATTCCTAATAACAGTTCATGCCTGTCTTGAAATATTTAACTCTCTGGGTTACTGCCAATCTTCAAATACTTTAAAACTTAAAAGCAAAGTAGTATATCAGTGCTTCCCTGACCCACCATAGATTACTTTTCAGTTAAACATCTTCCCTTGACTTTACTGGCCACAAATAGTTCTTTGGTACACTGTTTATTCTAATATGCCCATTTTTATAATGAGCTTGCCATCATTTTTCTAATGTTTAAGAGATCCTTTAAAAAAGAGAGATCATTTTCATCTAAAATATGTATATTATGGTTAATAAATCATTTGTCAAAAAGTTGCAAAAATTTCCCAAAGTTTAAGTATTTTTGATAAGTACCTATAATATGTAAATCAAAATCACCTATTTATTTAAATCTCCCCATATTTTAATTTGATTTTATATTTATTGTGTATACAAAGGTCTTCCTGACTCAACTTAAAAAAAATTACCCCTTATTTTCTAACATCCTTATTAAAGGACACTTTCTTTCAAGTTCTAATCTATCTGGAATTTATTTTGGTGTAGAGTGTAAAGTAAGATTCTAGCTAACCGCTTTTTCAACTGTTATTCAAATATCAGTTATGTATTTCCTAATTTAGGGGCTAGGGATATAGCTCAGTGGTAGAGAACATGCTTAATATTCATGAGGCCCGGGGTTCAATCCCTAGCACAGCCCCACAACTCAATAAGTATTTCCTGATTTATAATTCTATCATTAATTTGAAATCTTCTTTACAATATCCTAGTTTCAATTTTTTTTTTGGGGGGGGGGTGCCAAGGATTGAACTCAGGGGCACTCTACCACTGAGCCACATCCTCAGCCCTATTTTATATTTTATTTAGAGACAAGGTCTCACTGAGTTGCTTAGGGCCTCCCTTTTGCTGAGACTGGCTTTGAACTTGAGATCCTCCTGCCTAGCTTCCCGAGCCACTGGGATTACTGGCGTGACCCATCACACAGGACTCCATGTAGTTTTCTTTTCTTTTTTTTCTTTTTAGTTGTCAATGGACCTTTACTTTATTTATTTATATGCAGTGCTGAGAATCTAACCCAGTACCTCACACATGCTAGGTAAGTGCTCTACTACTGAGCTACAACCCCAGCCCTTCATGTAATTTTAAAACATAAAAATTTAACAGTTAAAATGTGGTACTGGAAAATATACACATGCTATTAATCTTCAAAAGATTTATGGCTATTTTATGATGATTACTCTAAGACTTGAACTTTAGAATCATTACTTCAAAAAAAATTATTATGTAAAGTACCAAAAAATAAAGTCAGTACAAAATTTTGAGATAGGATTAAATGTAAAGATCAATATAGGGAAAAATGGCATCTCACAATACTAGAATTCAAATTCCATTTTTAAAAATCTGTGTTCCACCACAGAGTTTTAAAGTTTTTTTCCTTATAGGTTCTACACATTTCTTAATTTTATCCAGACTCCTCTATCCCTCATACAGGTGATGGAATTCAGGGTCTGACAAATACTGTAACCCAAAGCTATATCCCCATCCCTTAATTTTGTTCTAATTTCACATTTTTCTGTTGCTACTGCAAATTATTTCTATTTGTTCAATTAAAAGATAGCTTTTTAAATCCTTAGTAAGAAGAGTGAAGCAGGAGGCATCACAACGCAAATACAGACTTTAAACTATAGTACAAAGCAACAGTAATAAAAACATAGACTTTAAGCTATTGTCTTTAATATAGACTTTAAACTATAGTACAAAGCAACAGTAACAAAAACAACATGGTATTGGCACCAAAATAGACACGTAGACCAATGGTACAGAATAGAAGACACAGAAACAAACCCACATAAATACAGTTATCTCATACTACACAAAGGTGCCAAAAACTTACACTGGAGAAAAGATAGTCTCTTCAACAAATGGTGCTTGGAAAACTGGAAATCCATATGCAGCAAAATGAAACTAAACCCATTTCTCTCACCATGCACAAAATCAACTAATCAACTCAAAGTGGATCAAGGACCTAGGAATTAGACCAGAGACACTGTACCTAATAGAGGAAAAGGTAGGGCCAAACCTTCATCACATCGGACTAGGCCCTGACTTCCTTAAGACTCCTAAAGGGCAAGAAATAAAATGAAAAAATGGGATGGATCCAAACTAAAAAGCTGCTTCTCAGCAAAAGAAATAATCAATGAGGTGAACAGAGAGCCTACAATCTGGGAGCAAATTTTTGGCGCACACACATCAGACAGAGCACTAATCTCCAGGATATACAAAGAACTCAAACAACTTAACACCAAAAAAACAACCTAATCAATAAATGGGCTAAGGAGCTAAACAGACACTTCTTAGAAGAAGATATACAATTGATTAACAAATACATGAAGAAATATTCAAAATCTCTAGCAATTAGAGAAATGCAAATCAAAACTAACATTTCATCTCACTCCAGTCAGAATGGCAGTTATCAAGAATACAAGCAACAATAAGTGCTGATGAGGATGTGGGGGAAAAGGCACACTCAGACATTGCTGGTGGGACTGCGAATTGGTGCAACCAATCTGGAAAGCAGTATGGAGATCCCTTAGAAAATTTGGAATGGAACCACCATTTGACCCAACTATCCCACTCCTTGGTCTATACCCTAAAGACTTAAAAACAGCATACTACAGTAACACAGCCACTTCAATATTTATAGCAGCACAATTCACAACTGCTGAACTGTCGAAGCAACCTAGATGCCCTTCAATAGATGAATGGATAAAGAAACTGTGGTACATATACACAATGAAATATCACTCAGCAATGAAAGAGAATAAAATTATGGCATTTGCAGGTAAATGGATGGAGCTGGAGAACAACATGCTAAGTGAAGTAAGCCAATCCAAAAGAACCAAAGGCCGAATATTTTCTCTGATTAGAGGATGCTGATCCATAATGGGGGTTGCGGTGGGGAGCATAGGAAAAATGCAGAAACTTTGGATAAGGCAAAGGGTAGGTAGGGGAAGAGAGGGGGCGTGGGGGTAGCAAAGATGGTGGAATGAGATGAACATCATTACCCTAGGTCCATGTATGAAGACACGAATGGTGTGACTCTATCTTGTCTACAACTAGAGAAATGGAAAATTGTGCTCCATATGTGTACTATGACTTGAAATGCATTCTTTGGTTTTAGAAAGTAAGTATAAATTTTTTTTAAAAGGCAGCTTTTTATTTTTGTAATTTGTAACTGGTCACCTTAATAAACTTTTTTCTAATTAAGTTTCTCTACGTATTGATAACTTGGTCATTCTTCTTATGTCTCATTCTCCTATTAATTCCACTCACTTGCATATATATTCAGGAAATGTTAAGTAGGTACTCTAATTTTCCTAATATTTCATCATTAAATATCTCTTGCTGATGCTTTGACATTTTTCACATTTGAGAAGCAAGCTATTTGCATTTTAGTAAGAGCTTTAGTCAATAATAGATGTTGAGGCCTGAGTGTATGACTTGACAGTAGATCTTGTGCCCAGCATGCCCAAGAAGTCCTGGGTTCAATCCCCAGCACCACTAACAACAAAAAACAACAACAAAAATTAAATTGGCTTTACAGCTTAGTCCTATTGGTTTTTCCCCCAATAAGTCCACTGTTAACTGATTTCTTAATATTGACTATTTCTATAATAAGATCCATTGTCAAGTTTTATGTTTAATGTAATGTGTGTCACTTGGTAATACTTTATGATGAGTGCATGGATATTCAAAAATGAGATTGTTTTTAGTGCTTCCCTTGCTTTATTTTTTCATCATGGAGATCATGGCTTTATAAAGAGAACTGGAAAGCTTTCCTTTATACATTAACTGGAACAATTTCAACAGCAGATGCTCTTAAAAACGAAATAATTTACCCATGAAATAACAATGTGTTTTTTAAGGATAGCTGTTTGGTAAATTTTCTTAGGATTTCAAATTTATTACCACAGCAAAAACCCAAAAGTACCTCTGAGTTTATTTACTTTTTCCATTCCTAATTTTTTTTTTTTTTTTTGGTACTGGGGATTGAACTCAGGGGTACTCAACCACTGAGCCACATCCCCCAGCCCTATTTTATGTTTTATTTAGAGACAGGGTGTCAGTTGCTTAACCCACACCCTTGCTGTGGCTGGCTTTGAACTCATGATTCTCCTGTCTTAGCCTCCCAAAGTGCTGGAATTTCAGGATTGCACCAGCCCCTAGGGACTATTCTTAATTTTGTATCATCTCTTTTTCCTCTGATTTAATTAGCAATTATTTAGCCTTCTCTTTTTGTTCTCTCTCCCAAAGAACCAACTTACAATATTTTTCCTTTTTTATATGTTGATTTCAGTGCTGCCTTTATTAGGTCTTTCTGTATTTTTTGGCTTATTTTAGTTTCCTTTATAATATTTTGTTTTGTTTTTGTTGTTGTTTGGTACCAGGGATTGAACTCAGGGGCACTGGACCACTGAGCCATATTCCTCAGCCCTATTTTGTGTTTTATATAGAGACAGGGTCCCACTGAGTTGCTTAGCGCCTTGCAGTTTGAGGCTGGCCTTGAACTCACGATTCTCCTGTCTCAGCCTCCCAGAGTGTTGAGATTACAGGTGTGTGCCACCGCGCCTGGCTTATAATACAGTATTTTAAAAGGCTATTTATATTTTTTTCCTATTTATGCAGCACTGGGAAATGTTGATTTTCTAATAAATAGGGCTTTAACTATATCACGTTGAAAGACCCGAGCTAAATAAACTACATGACAGGCTTCAGACCCTCCAGAAAGACTAGTAGGCCTGAGTTTAGATCCCAGGAAAAGCCACACATTGCTCAAGGCTAAAGCCACTCTCGGACTACCCTCAGAGCAGCTAATCAAAGGAGGTTAAAAATTATACACCTAGTATTCCTGAGGTCTGAGTCAGGGTCTAGGAGACTATAGATAGTTACTTTGTACAAACTAGCCAATCACTCACTGCTTGCCCAAACCCCAAGTGGGCCCTTTAAACTCACCTGTAGTTGGTCATTTTCAAAAGATTCTCTAAGGTCATGATTGGGTCCCGCCAAATATAATGAACACCCCCCAGACTCTGAACGGTCAATATTGTCACCATAGGTGCTGTATGATTGTAATTGGTGCTTGTGTAATGAGGCGATGCATACATCATGTCCACTGCCACCACCTGACCCCTCCCCCTATAAAAACCTGCTCAGCCATTGTTCTGGGCTCTCTGCACAGACGTGCTGCCTTGGTAAAGTCTGAGACTGAGCTTAAGCCCGAAGAAAGGCTCTTTGCTTTTACATACGTGCCTCGGTCTCCCTGGTGGTCTCTGGGGACTCCATGATCTGGGCATAACAACATATATATTTATCTCATATTTTTTAGGTATAATCATTATGTAACTTTAAGTTTTCTCCCTGATACAATAAGGTAGCCACTGTTGGTTTTGTAATTTTAATTTTTGTTAGCTGTTCATTTATTCATTCAATCAACTACCAAATCTGATGCCCTTCTAGTTTCATTGTGTTTTGGTCAAAATGTTTTTTTCCACTTCAACTTTCTAAAATATCTTGTGACTTGTTCAGTAATTTCAACTCCACAGCCATTTTATGTTGTTTTAAGGATAAATTTCACTAACAAATATTTTAATAGTTTTTCTCACAGTACTTTGCAAAATAAACCTAGAAGACTTATAAGTACTTCATTCATCAAAGCTTACATGTAAGATTCACCATTATTTTCATGTGCAACTGGGAAAAAACCCAACACTGATGTTAAAATAAGAAAACTTGAAATATAGCATATTTCACATCCTGTTTCCTTTTTCACCAGATTCATCTAAAACAATGACCTTTCATAATCTTTCGCTTTTGTTTTGTTTTTTCTGGTTGTTGTTTTCTTTTGTGGTGCTGGGAACCAGACCCTGGGCCTTGTGCATACTAGGCAAATGCTCTACCACTGAGCTAACACAGCCCTGTTCATTTGTTTTCAAACTGTCATATCTTTCTTACTTATTACCTTGTGTAGAGATTAGGAATTCCATGATTCTCAAGAGATCTGAGTAAAGCCAAGCAGCTTGGGACAATCTGAATTGGGAGGCAAGGATAGTTGTTGAAGGGCCCATTTAATTTTATATTTCAAAAGTGAAAAAAAAATAGTTTAGAATGCCAACAGTAAATGAAAGCATAACAAAAATGCTCTTCAAAGCGGAGGCAAGATCTTTGTTTAAAAAACTGAAAAACCTGACAATCAACAGCTAGCTACCCGTCAATTTCTCTGGTTCTTTCAAAGTTTATCAGAATATTTCTTCTCCACTATTTAAACTTTCTATTTCAACTGTCCAAGCAAATATTTCAGAAGTAAAAGCAATGCAATAGAAAAGTGATATGGTCCATAGTAAAACTTCTATGGCACTTCATATTCCCAGAATAACATTAAGGCAAGAAAAAACATGCTTTTGGGAAAACAAGTTTAAGTCCATTGTCCCCCCCCCTCATAAAAAGGTAAAAAATTAGTGAATAACAGGAACCCATCCTACCCAGAATAAAAATTAAAATTAGTTATTAATGCTCTTAGCATTAAAATTATCCACAGTAGGATATTTTATCAAGTTCTGTTCATCTTTCAACTATACAGTGGAAAAGTCTAGTCCATGTTTAATTAGTCCCATCAGGTACTTCTTGCCTGCTTAAACAAATGTATTTAGAGATAAATATTTTTAATATTACTCCAACTCGTCCATTGTCACCAACAAAAACCTATACATGAAAAAGGCTAAATGTACAGGCAAACAAAATCAATGGAAGGCTCACTTTTAAAACAAAATATAAAATATAGGCTAATGAAATGGATACATTTTGAAAGCGTGCTCTATAAAACTCCATGTAGGCATACAGTAAAGGCAGCAAACGGTTAGCAGGCAGAAACAAGCCTGACTTCCTCCTCTTCTCGGAATAAAAACCACTCAAAACAGGTAAATGACAAAAGATCACAACGCCGTATCCCTGAACGCATCCCAGGCAAAAGCAAGCCACAATCGTCCTGAACGAGCAATCTCACAATCGTAAACTGAGTCACACTTCCCATACCTGTGCTCACCTCATCACACGCCCAGGCCTAGCTAACCCAAGAACCCCAAATGAAAACTCCTGAATCTTCCTTCCATGACACTGAACCTCCTTCCCCATTCTTCCTGCTCAGATCCACCATTACAACCCCGCGCCCAAGAAACTCGGCAAGTGTGGATAGGAAAGTTGCCTCAATACGGTGCATTTCGCTTCTGGCTCTGCGGCCTCTCGGGGGCACCCCTCAACGCTCGGGACTTGGGCTGGGATCCAGGCCCTGTGAGTCGAAGGCCCCGTTCTCACCGCCCCCTAACAACCGCCCCGGGCGAGAACGTGGAATATCACTTACTAGTGGGAGCTCTGCCAAAAGTTCCCTGCCATGGAACACAGTTTGCCCTGATAAAAAAGCACCAGCCGGCGGAGCGGCTCGCGGAGCGACCATAGACCCAGCCGGTCGGATAACCGCGCTCCTGGATCAGATCAGCTCGGCTCCGCTCTGCCGCGACGACGGCGACAGGAAGAGGACGGCACCCAATTCTCCTCGATGCCAGCCAGCAACACTTAACTGTGTAAAACCGTTCCTACCAACAAAAGTTCCGGCACGCCTCGCAGTAGCGAAGGAAGTCGGCGAGGAGAGTGCATACTAGGATAGGAAACCGGAACTAGCGCTTCTGAGGGCGCGCGGTGGTGGAAAGACTCTCGCGAGAGTTTATGACAGTTCCGGCCTAGACCCGGCGTGGCTTAGTCTTTGCTTTGCAGTGGATTGTGCGACGGCTCTTCCCTTGGAACGAGCGTCAGGGTTTGAGATTTTGTTATTTCATCGTCCTGGCCTCCAAAAACAGCATTCTGGTATCGTACTAAAATATAAGATTTTGTGATTTCACTTCTTTTTCCTTCAATTGGAAAGAAAGAAGTGAAGATGATTTGGAATCAAGTGTTGTTGGAGTTCCTACTAGCACAAAGTATAGTGCGTTTTTTGTTTTTGTTTTTGGTACTGGGGATTGAACTCAGGGGCACTCGACCACTGAGCCACATCCCCAGCCCTATTTTGTGTTTTATGTAGAGACAGGGTCTCACTGAGTTGCTTAGCACCTTGCCATTGCTGAGGCTGGTTTTGAACTCGCGATTCTCCTGTCTCAGCCTCCCTAAGTGCTGGGATTACAGGCTTGAGCCACCACGCCCGGCTGCATAGTGCGTTTTTAATGGAGTTCTTTCAGAGTGATAAAAGCACGGTTTTAGAGCAGCAGTGTTTCAAAGCCACAGAACCAACAGTTTTGCATAATATCTAAAACATGTTATGGGCCTTGCACATGGTAGACAAGCACTGAGCTACATCTCCAGCCATTTTTATTTTGTATTTTAAGACAGAGTCTTGCTAAGTTGCTCAGGCTGACCCTGAACTTGCAATCCTTCTTTCTCAGCTTCCTGAGTAGCTGAGATTACAAGCATTTGCCATCACACCTAAGAAATGATGTGCTTTAATGTAATGTTACACATACAAAACTAGGAAAAATGGAGGAAACTTGACATATTTGTCTTTTCTTTTTTCCTCCTCTTTCTGATGCCATTGGAGGGGGAAATCAAGGCATATAGAGTATAGTGAAAAATTTTAAGTGGTTTTTCTTATGGGAATTATTTATTTGACAGATCTGAGTGGTGGGAACGTGAGAAGATAACTCTATAGACTGGGCCTACTGTGCTGACCCCATATGCTTTTTTTTAAAAAAAAGTAATTTACCTGAGGGCTGGAGTTGTGGCTCAGTGGTATAGTGCTTGCCTAGCATGTGTGAGGCACTGGGTTCAATTCTCAGCACTGCATATAAATAAATGAATAAAATAAATGCCCATCAACATCTAAAAAATATTTAAAAAAAAAAAAAAAAAGAAAGTAATTTACCTGAGACCACTCTGGCTTCATTCTGACCTAAGTCAGTAGGGTATGCTACATTCCTCAACAACCTGTTCCCAGAAGAAATGCAGGACCAAACACTCCTCCCTACTTAGAATAAAAACACAAGTGACCCTAAATGGGGGACTTTTGTGACCTTTATACAGACCAGATTCTTAGACTCAGGGAGACAGGATGATTAGAGGCATGTTATGGGCTGATTTGAAAGTTAAGTCAGGCTGACCCCATTCTGCTCAGACATCTTACCCTGTGCAAAATTTGCCCCCCTTCCTGTAAGAGCCCACTTGCATAGAAGCTGACACTCCCACCCACTTGCACCCTGACCACAATGTCTTTAAACCATGGAGCTGGTGTTAGCTTGCTTGCTGAATAGGTATGAGAGGTCCCAATTCAGAGAACTTGGCGACACTTTATGAAGTGTGTCTGTGATTGTACTTGCCTCTCCCGGCCCCCTCCTTTGTGATTTTTTTTTTTGTTTGTTTTTAAAGCTTGCTTTTCACTTATAATCTTTGTCTTAGACTGCAGAACTGTCTGCTTTCTGCTCCCTTGGCCCTGGCCAGAATAAATCTGTCTTGCTTCAAAAAACCTGGAGTTTTATTTGGGATTTTTGGAATAGTGCCTTAACATATAGCCCCCACCCCCAACATAAAGTCTATAAGAACAAGTTCTAATTAGAACTGGTCAGCATGGGCCAAAGTGACCCAGAGTTGCCTTGGATCTTTAGCATGTCATTATAATAGTAAAATCTCCCCTCCATGGGATAAGAACATGCTGCAGTGGGGACTTGAAAGTCTGATGCAATCTTGTTGTTAGTCAAAAGATGAAAGGTGGACCTGGATGGTACCTTCTAGAAACTTCCCCTGGAACTCCCAATAAAACTAGAAGGCAGGAGGGGTGTGCAGTCCCTTTCCTCTCTGAGAGGACCCACTCTCTCCCTTTGTCCTCTGAAAGTGTCTCTCACCTTTTTCCTTTCCCTTCTAATCAACTCTTGCCTGCTATTGTTTGAGATTCACTTGAAATTCTTCAAACAAGATTGCAAGAACTGAAACCAGTGATCACAGACACTCCAGGGTCATTTCCCTTCCACAGGTGGATCTTCCTCTGTAAAAGTAACACTGGAGACAAGAGAAGTAGGCATATATGATTAGTAAGCGTGCCTTGAGTGTGCTGATTTAAAATTTCTCCTTGATCAATAGAGTAGAGGAAAGGGACCAGCAGGGAGGAGGACAAGGAAAGGGGAAATACTGGAGGATAATATTGGCCAAATTTTATTGTTATGTAGTATGCATGAACAAATATGTAAAACTCCCACCATTATGTCTAATCATAATGCACTATTTAAAAATGGAAAAATAAAAAAATAAAATTTCTCCTTAGTTTGAAAGCCATGGTTCAGTCAAGTTGCAAAAAGATACTTAAATTTGGTGAGTAGTATCACCTTATCTAGAGTTTATTTATATATTTATTTACTTATTTATTGGTGCTAGAGATTGACCCCCCAGAGACTCACATGCTAACCACATACTCTACCACTGAGCTACACCCCACCCCTAGAGCTTTATTTATTCATTTATTTATTTATGGTACCAGGGATTGAACCTGAGGCACTTAACCACTGAGCCACATCCCCAGCCCTTTTGGTTTTTTTATTTTGAGACAGGGTCTTGCTAAGTTGCTTAGGGCCTTAGTAAGTTGCTAAGGCTGGCTTCAAACTTCTGATATCAGTTTCCTGAAAGTTTACCATAGTTAATAGTGATTACATGTAAAATTTGATTTAGTTCTATTAAGTCTATTAAGTAGGTATTATTTTAATTTTTTTTGTAATTTTAGATGGACAGAATGCCTTCATTTTATTTGTTGATTTTTATGTGGTGCTAGGGATCAAACCCAGTGCCTCACACATGCTAGGCAAGTGCTCTACTATAGAGCTACAGCCCCATCCCTAAGTAGGATTACATTCTCTTTATGGATGAGTTTTAAAACATGCTGAGTTTGACATAGATAGTATGCTAAAGCCAGGAAGCAGTTCCAGTCTATGTGCCTGCATGCTTTCTGTACTATATTTGTCAGTACCAAGAAGGAACACAGCAGGTGTGCATCAAGGTAGAACATATTAAGTACCAGCAAATACCACACTGCCATAGGCCCTTCCAAGGTACTAATCTACTAGGAGGTCTTATAGTAAATACTTATTAGGTAATTAAGATTCTTTTCCTTTCTGAAATGCAATTACACTGTTTAGAAATACTAGACAGAACAATTGATCTAAGTGTCAGACCCTATTGCTAACAAAGGCTCTTCTATTTAACTAACCACATGGCCTGTACAAATTACTTATCTGATGCTCACTTTTTAAATTAGAATAATATAATGCCTGCTGGTACTGATTCCCAATGTTGGAACCATGTATGAAGAAGTTCTTTGGAAATTGTATTTTGTTGAACAAATGAAAGGTTTCATAGTTTCAAATGCCAAGTTCAAAGAGGTGCATTAGAAAGGGAACCATACCTTGGAAAAACTAGTTCAACCTCTACTACACAGACTTGATCATACAGGAAATCTAGCTCAACACTCCAGAATAAGACAGACTAATATCTTGGGAATCCTAGTTTGGTTCTACCTCTCTGGATCTATTTTCCTGATGTTTTCATTTGATTCCATCACCTTTGCACCTGAAAGAATCAGCATCCTTTCCAAATAGCGAAGAGAAGAAAGTGTACCACCCAGAGGTTAAACTGTCAGTGGCATCCCGTTCAAAGAAAGCTCCATTCTTTTTCTCTTACCCAAGCCCAACATAGTCTTATCAAAGTCAGAAGCTAAAACCACTTAAGAGGAAGTAAGAGGCATTGGGTAGCTGGTATTATTACACACTTCTCATTTCAGGGTGAGGTTGTCAAAATATGTTTATTTTGTTATTCCTTTGGCAATCTTTTATGTAAGTGAAAAAACAAAAAAGTTCATATGTCTTAAAGTCATAATGCTTCTTTGTGAGAAGGGAAAATAGGACATGATGCTAGCCCTGCCTTTCTTTTTGTTTGTTTTTAGTCATTGGACTGTCTGGGTGCCCATTTCTTCTCATTCCCTCCCTTTTAAAATTTTTGTTGTCTTTGGGTCCTCTTCCACAGGACTGGAATGATAGATTGTATTTATTTGAAAAGACAGATCTTCCTCCCTAGACCAAGATGAAATATATAGAATAACCATTACAAAGTAGGTAATTCCTCCATAGAAAACAGAGCTGATCACTGTAGGAAATCCCTCCAAACATGCTTTCATGCTTTACTTTCTTCCCACGTCTCTCCCCGTCTTTCACCCCTTTCCCCCCTGTGCCCCTACCCACTCTCCCCTGAGGGAAGGGGGAGTGGAGGGTGGGGGGCGGCGGTACTGACACTCATAGAGGGAGCGAAGGGTTTTAATTCTAATTCCCTGCCCTGTTTTCCCTCTTCTGTCCTTTTTGGGGCAACCAATATGATAGTGGCCCATAATTGACATCTCTTCCATAGCTTTTCTTGATATTCTGTTCTTTCTTTTTCTTTTTTTCATTTTTACTTTCAATCATCTGGAAATGTATGCTTCCTGAAGCCAGAGGCCTTATCTGTGCTGTTCATGTTTGTATGAGGCCTGGCATGGTGGAAGCTCAACAAACATTTGTTAAGTTAAAGAGCCAGTATTTTACTGTGCATTGATTGCTGTGTCACAAGAATTCACTCTAGGAATCGAGGATAAGGAGAGTTCGCTGCGCTTCCTTTCGAGATAGACAATATAGACCTAAAACCAAAGCGCGAAGTGCTCTAAGCCTGAAGACAAATTCCCGGCTGAGACCACCTCTAGGCGAGCGCTGGGTGGCGTGCGTGTCTACAAAGTCAGGCGCGGCTGGGTTGGTCTCCTCAGGCTGCTGCTGCGCTGGTGGATGTGGAGAGCCAGCAATGCACTAGGGAGCGACTTTAACATCAGATGATTTCTCCCAAAGGACGCGCCCCAGGCGTTCCGCCCAGGCTCCTAGCCGCATCCGGGTGCCCGGGGTTCGGCCGCACACACCTGTCAACTGCATTTGCCCAGCTGCGGCTCAGGCCTGTGGGACTCCAAACAGTGAGGCGCAGTCCACGCCTCGTTTCTCCCCCACTCCACCTCCGCCCCAGCCCCGGCCCCTTGCGGCTCCAGACTGAAAACCAGAACTGCTGCCGGGCCTCAAAAGAAACAAACTTGTTCCCCTCGGGGTCGCAGTTCCTCTCGACTTCTTCACCCACTCCGCTCTAGACGCCTGGTGATTGAACTCCAGGAAAGCGCATAGAGGGAAACCTCCGGGGCAGATGCGGCACTGTGGTACCCAGAGCTTCCCGCCCCTGCGTGCGGGTGCCGGGCGACAGAAAGGCCCTCTGTGGGGTGTTTTCACCTCGGTGCACTGAGGCAAAATCAAACTGCCGTCTACTCTCCAAGCCGTGGGTTGAGATGGAGCCAGAAAAGTCTAGTGCTCAGAGGCTGGTTTTAACCGCAACTTCAGAGAGCTTGACATTCCTACTATACTTTAAACACTAAACTGTTGCGAGAGCCCTGGAGCAGGGAACACGACCACCACAGAAGAGCAGCATCCCCTGCAGAGAACAGAGCTGTGTCCTCCGCTCCCGAGGTCAGCCTTTGCTAGCCTAGACGCTGCGAGAAAGTACTCACCACTTTTTACTTAAGCAAAGAGCTCTGAAGCCGGAATACCTTTGCCTGACATCCCCCAAAACTGCCAACCGTGCCATTGTTGTGTGGTGAATTGGGGGATGGGTGTGGGAGAGAGGACAAACGGAGGATATTGCTCCATCCTGTCGCTTGTGTTTTATTCAAGGGTAAAGTTAGACTTTACCAGACATTTCAACCGACAATTTCGACATTTTCACTTACAAAATTTTCTAAAAGAAAAAAAAAGTCTTCATTTTTGATAACCATGCTTTCTTGTTAGTGTTTCATAGAAAGAATTAAATTGTTCACAGAAGCCCATCGCTACATTTTACAATCAGTCATCAATTTTCTGTACTTTTCCATAGGGTATGAATACTTACATCTGCCGCAGGTTCAGTTCAGCTGAAACTGTAACTCTTAAAGACTAAGTAAAATTCATTTTGCACATTTGAAATCTCTTTGCAAGGTAGGTATTGAACCCAGGACCCTGGGTTTGCTACCCACCCTGCAAAGAGAGGGTTTGCTCTCTACCACCCTGCCACATCCCCAGCCCCAAATTTTCCTTAAAGAAGCAACAATTATAAAATTGGTCTTGGGAGTCTTCTGGGTCTTCCTCAAGGTAGACTGACTTATACAAGCTCTGGAGTTGGTCCTTTTTCTCCAGAGCATCAAAACTTTGGCCTTACTCCAGCATTGAGCCTAGGACAGTGCCAATGAAATAGCCAGTCTTTTCCTCTGTGTGACAATATCTTTCTCATAGTCACCAAGCTCTTCAGACATTTCTAAGACTATATAACAGTTACCTTGCAGTGCTCCTGAAAACATGGAAGACCATATTTGAAGGGCCTGGTAAGGGATAGAATGATGCTTGTCAATCTGAGTAGAGTTGCTCCATGAAAAGCAATCTTTATGTGTTCTTGGAAAGCATGAATGATGGGTGCGTTAATGGAGAGCCCACTCATAGGAAAAAGGTCCATTAACTCTTAGAGATGAATGTGAGCTCTTCTCTTTTATTGTCATTTATATCTTTATTACCAGAAAAAGCATTTAATGAAATTATTTTGGAAGGCTTCTTGCCTTAGGAACCCCATGCCAACTGGGTGCAGTCACAGCAGGCATCCGCCTCTCTGGGATTTTTGGTCCTCCTCTCCCACCTTCCTCCATCTGTGCCAGCTACAGTCCTGCAGTACCATAAGGTCTGGCTCACTGAGCATTGCTCTGCGCAAGGAAGAGGGGTTCTGTCAGGGTTGCCAGGCAGTGTAGGAACACTGAGCAGGGCCGGAGCACCAGTGTGAAGCCATAGTGCGGGATTGTGTTTAAGGAGAAATTCAGAGGTCGCCACCCAGCTTTGCCTTCCGTAGGTCCCAGAGAGCTCCTAGAACCTGCCCTGCCTGAGGTGCGAGGCTACTTGCATTTCAGGGCCGGCTCTATGACAGGGCATTCCAGGAGTGCCTCGTCCTGCTGGGCTCTCCCCCGACCCACCCGACCCTGCCCGCAATGGAAGCCGATTCTGAAGACTTCAGCGAGCCAGTGGTGGTGGCGCACGCCTGTAATCCCAGCGACTCTGAAGGCTGAGGCAGGAGGCCAAGTTCGAGAGCAACCTCAGCAAATTAGTGAGGCCCTAAGCATCTTAGCAAGACACTCCCTCAAAATTAAAAAATGAATAAATAAATAAAAAGTACTGGGGATGTAGTTCAATGGTAAAGCACCGGCGTGAGGCGTCCGGGGAGATGGTCACAAGGAAGGGGCAGGGGCTTCATAGAGGTCAGGGGTCTAGGAGACCAGGGAGTCTGCAGGAAAACAAGGTAACTGGCCCGCGCATCCATCCCCAAGAGGCAAGGAGCGGGACCCCGGGCTACTTGCTTTCCAGGCACAGGAGAAGGCTGAAGCTCCCCTATTTACCAGAGCCTTGGGCATAAGGGTCAGACCACGTACTAGCCTGCACCTGAGCTCGGTGGTCCGGTAAAGCCTGTCTGTGGGATTCTCTGGTCCAAGCATCTGTCACTCCAGCTCCTAGAACAGGGACTGGGACACCACTCTTCAGCAACAGGATATGGGCCTTGGCAAGATCCTCAGAGATTCCAAACGCTCCTCTCTGTTTGCTACGCCCCCCCTACCCCCCCCCCCCACTTCCTCGGGGTCAGATGGTTTTGCACTGGGGCAGAGGAACCAGAGTGGAAGAACTAATGGAATCTCACACTTAATTCCTTACTCACCTCTTGTGTTCGACAAAGGGCACTTTGTGTGCAGCTTTCTGAATTTGAGCATCACTTTGATGAGATGAAGTAAACATCTTATGACCTGAACAATCATTTCTTGTCAGGGATGAGCCATTGGAAACCCCGACTAATTGCATTGCTGCAGAAAAAGAAATCTTTTGAGATCCCAGCATTCACCGTAACATTTAGTATTTCCATAATATAGAATTGATTGTTTGCATTTATTTTCTGAAGGGTTGGTAGAATTGTAATATTGTTATAAATGTCTAACCAGTTTTTAAAAGACTGAACAATGCTGAAAGGTAAATTAATTGCAAGCACAGGAAGCAAAACATTAGAAAAATTAGTTGAAACACTTATTAGAAACTGAGCCTCTTATCTTCTCTCAGTAATTTCCCCCCTCCTGTCTCAATCCTCACTGTAAAAGGAAGAAGCAAAGCAAAATACTCACATTTCATATTTAGGATACAGAAACTGTTGTCAGATAATTTAAATAAACATTCAACATTTCTTAATTCCTTGTGGAGCTCTAATCACCTTCACTTCAGAAGTTGGACATAAACATTCCATAGAACAGGACTTTTCAATAGTTGAAGTATAGGCTCTTCTTAAACCATGTATTTAAGGTAAACCTTCTTTGATCTCCTTTTGATTAAACAATTCTATTAAGCAAAGTAGAAAATTCTGATTCATTCAGAAAGTGATCAGGAAAGAATGTTTATGATGCTGAGAGCAAAATATCTTTCCTCCTAGAATAGTACCATTTTTGTACAAATTTTATTTTAAAATGAAATCAGCTTGCCAGATCTAAATGTTCTAAGTCTTAAGTGGATTTGGTAATATGAAAAAGGAACATATTCTCAACTTTAACTTTCATGTTATTGCCTTCTATGCCAATAAGTGAAAAGCTAAGGTTAGTGTTTTAAATAAATCAACTATTCTTAATTCACAATTCTTTCCAATTTGCAAAGAGTGAGTCCCCCCCCCTTTCTTCTTTATTTTTTTTTTTCAGTGCTGCAGATTGAACTCAGGGGTACTCAACCACTGAGCCACATCCTCAGCTCTATTTTGTGTTTTATTTAGAGACAGGGTCTCACAGAGTTGCTTAGTGCCTTGGCCTCACTGTTGCTGAGGCTGGCTTTGAACTCAAGATTCTCTTGTCTCAGCCTCCTGAAGTGCTGGGATTAGAAATTTTCTTCTTGAGGTCAAAATAAGATTTAGTTTTCTTTTCCAGAAGTTACCTTATTGGCCTTCTATTATACTAACAGGAAGGTTTGAAAACTTGTTCTCCAGTATATAGATAGTATGAAAAGAAGTCAAAATGGTTTGTGTTCAACACATATTGTATTTATTATATTGTCCTTGTAAATATTCTGTGGAGTCTAGTTAATTCTCCACTGTCATCATTCTTATCATCTAAAATAATCAAAATTAGAATTTTGACAGCAATGCTATCTGGATTTAAACATCAAAAATTTTACAGAGTTTCATTGGCTATTTATCCTTGGCTGAATAGCTATGGTTGCTTAAAATGGAGTAAAGTTCAAGAAAATGTAGTGTATACCTTCAATTTTTAAATTATCAAATAAACATTTTATCACTTTTTTGACCCTTTAACTATTTCACTGCTCTCAAGTGAAGCCTTTAAGATGTTTTTGCCCTTAAACACATCAAAATCTTGGAGACTACTCATAAACCTTTTCTACAGAGGGATATTATTAGAAATAACAACCTGTCCTGGATTTATGCCAGCTCTCTGATAGCTTTAAAGTGATCTTGTGGATTTTCTCCCATGGGGGGGGGCTAATAAATTATTTGTCCTAATGACAGAGAAATACTCACTTGTTGTATCAATAAATATTGAGGAAAAAAAGCTCAAATACCAGTGTTTTAGATAAGAGAACCGAGAAACTATATCTTTCAGATGCTCCAATATCATTATCATATTAAGTTGTCTTTGTAATTTGTTTTATTTCAGCAACACAGAAGAGTTCTATTTACTTTATTTGACTTGTATATTACATCTATTTGGATTTTTTTTTTTTTGAGATGAGATATCCCTGTGTTGCTTAGGTTGACCATGAACTCCTGGGTTTAAGCAATTCTCCTGCCCCTGCTTCCTGAGTAGTTAAGACAACAGATGTGCACTACACTACACCTGGTTTGGATTTTTTTTTAATGGGTTGAAAGTTTGATTTTTTGAAATCTTTATTTTATTTATTTATGTATTTGGCATGTGGTGCTGAGAATCGAACCCAGTGCCTCACACGTGTGAGGCAAGCGCTCTGCCACTGAGCCACAACCCCAGCCCACCTGGTTTGGATTTTTATTAAATATCTAGAGCCTCTAGATATTTCTTTGTTGCTGAGATACTTGGTTTTGTGAATTGTAATTCAAGTGAATTCTAAGAGTTGCCTAGTCACTAGGATGTGGTAGTGTTTGGTAGGCTGTGTTAAAGATGCGAGGTCAGCCAAGTTTGGGAGAAACACTAGTGGTTGCACAAAGGAGGTGATCAATCAAACTGTACTATACTATCTTGGTTTCAAACCCCAGAATCAAAACAGCTTTTTTTAGATGCATGCATCTAAAGGCCCTTTTAGAGCCTGGTTTATCTGAGTTGACTCAAGCCCAGTGCTGCTTGTACAGGAGAGCTGGTGGCCATACTGGGGATGGTACATACAGGGCATCCTTTTTGCTTGCAGCAGAGGGGTGTTAGGGATATAGTCAACTCCTTTGACATCCAAGATGAGGCATAAGAGGAAAGGGATGAAAAGGAGACATTGCTTCCCTTGCCTTCTTCTAATTTGAACAAGCTAGAAAAGCACGGAGAGGTACAAAGGGCAGGCTGCACTTC
This sequence comes from Geosciurus inauris, assembly GCA_004024805.1. Classification (NCBI taxonomy): domain Eukaryota; kingdom Metazoa; phylum Chordata; class Mammalia; order Rodentia; family Sciuridae; genus Geosciurus; species Geosciurus inauris. The sequence goes on along the minus strand of PVHX01011110.1, from coordinate 35,694 downwards.
TCACTGGTTTCCTCTTACAAAATGGTGAGGAGAGGGTTGGGCAAGATGATCCTTAAGTCCTTCTCTATTGATGACAATGAAGAGAAATATAGTATTAGGGATTGAATTGTTGACACTGTCTCCTAATATTCTAGAGTTTTCAGGAATATGTTGAGATCAACTATCCTGAAAACTCTCAAGTAACTCAGTAGTTGTCTCCTCCTTTCTCTTGTCCCAGCAGTGTTTTCCTCTTTTGTGAATCATTGCCATCATAATATGAACCTACTCTAATATCTGCCAAGCTTTAAAAACCCCTCAATCCCATATCCCCTCCAATTACCACCATATTTCATTGGTTACCTTTATAGAAAAACTCGCATTAAATGTAAACCATAGTTCCTGCCTCTACTTCTTTTTTTTTTTTTTTTTTTGGTGCTGGAGATTGAACCCAGGGCCTTGTGCATGTGAGGCAAGCACTCTACCAACTGAGCTATGCCCCCAGCTCCTCCCTCCATTCTCTTTTGAACCAACTCATCAGATTTTCATACCCACCACATGTATGGAAACTTCTGCTGATGAAATTATGGAACACCATGTTGCCATATCTAATGGTCAACTCTGAAACCCTATGGTAGGGTTTCTCAGCAGTATTTCACAGAGATCATCACTTCCTTTCCTAGAAGCTTTATATGACCTCCAGGATATTACTCCTTTAATTCTTTTTCTACTTCACTGATTGTTACTTCTATCCTCTTTACTGGTTCCTCCTGACCTCTCTGACTTCTAAAAGTTGAAGTGCCCCAGGAGTGAGTCCATCTCTATATACTCATTCCTTTAATGATCTCATCCATTATCATGATTTTAAATTCATACTATATACTGATAACTCTACAATCTGTATCTCTAGCTTAGCTATTTCTCTGAATTATAAATTTATATATTCCAACTTCCGACTTAACTTTTTCCTCCTCTCAGAACACCTAATAACCATCTCAATTTTAATATGAGCTCTCACTTTCCTCCTAAATTTTTCTGTTCCTTTTGTCTTTTTCTTCTTAGTAATTGACAAAGCCCTATCTAACAATTTGCTTATGTCAAAAATCTAATAGTAATCTTTGATTCCTTTTTCTTTCACACCCTAATTGAATTTATTAGGTCATCTTTTTTTTTAATCATTTTCTTTTTAAAACAACCTTTATTTTATTTATTTATGTATGTATTTTGTATGTGGTGCTGAGGATCGAACCCAGTGCCTCACGTGTGAGGGGCAAGCGCTCTACCACTGAGCCATGACCCCAGCCCCTTATTAGGTCATCTTATAGGCTCTACCTTGAAACATCTTCAGAAGTTTTCCTCTTCTTATCACCACCATCTCCATCCTCGTCCAAACTATCACCTCTCTCCTGGATATTAGTATATCTTCCTAATTAGTCTCTGGTTCTGCCTTTGTCCCTTTTCATTTTATTATCCACAGTGCAGCCAATGTGATCCTTCCAAAGGAAAAGTATAATTGTGTCACATCCTTGTTCAAATTTGTCTGTAATGACACCCCATCACCAGACTAAAATCCATACTACTTAATATAATTCAAAAGGCCCTCCATGAATAGGTTCCCTTATTTTCTCTCTCTTATCTTCTACCACTCTTCTTCTCACATATTCTATTCCAGTCCCACTAGCTTCCTTGCTAAACTGAAATTACTAGGCACACTTGCACCTCAGGGCCTTTATACCCCTCCAGATATCTTAAATAATTTTCTTCTTCAGTTTCTTTGAGTCAAACATCACACATTTGAGGGACCTTTTTTAGCCATTCCATGTAAAGTAATGCCTTCCTTCATTTGTTTCTCACCATTTACCTTGCTTTATTCTTCTTCATAGTACTCATCACTCGAGGTATTATTTTTCTAGAAGTTTAACTCCTCTAAGGTTGGTTAATTCAGCAGTCCAGAATGGCTCAACAACAAGTCTATGACCCTTTAGCATGTTGATTTCTGTCTTTATGATGGGTTGTTGTTCCCTCATGATTGACTGAAATGATGCTATTCTAGGGATCTCTTTTCCATGTAATATGCAAGTACAAAATTAATAGAAACTATTTTATTTTGGACAACTACCCCTGTTTTGTTTTGGGTTTTTTTGTTTGTTTATTTTTTGGTACTGGAGATTGAACCCAGGGGCACTTTACCACCGAGTCACATCTCTACCCCTTTCTATTTTTTTATTTTGAGACAAGGTCTCACTAAGTTGCTTAGGGCCTCACTAAATTGTTGAGACTGGCCTCGAATTTGTGATCCTCCTGTCTCAGCTTTGGATACCCCTTTTTAAGACAAGAGAGTATCTTTCCATGTACCTCCAAAAACCTTGCCCTCATGTATTTTTGGCCAGTATTGTTTCACATGCCCATTGCTAAACCAATCATAAGCAAGAGAAAAGAAAATCATAACTTATTCTTAAGTCAATCAAGATTCACCTCGATATTTGGAGGGACTTAGCATTTCTTAAAACACTTTATAAACACCATTTTATAAACAAAAGGAGTTCTGTTAGCAACATAGAAATGGAGGGGCGGCTAGTTGGGGATGTAACTCAGTGTTGCAGTGTTTGTCTAGCATGTGTGAATCCCTAGGTTCAGACTTAGCACTTAGGGGTTAGGAAAAGAAAGAAGGAAAGAAAGAAGGGCGCAGTGGCACACACCTGTAATCTCAGCACTTTGGGAGGCTGAGACAGGAGAATTGCGAGTTCAAAGCCAGCTTCAGCAATGGCGATGCGCTAAGCAACTCAGTGAGACTCTGTCTCCAAATAAAATACAAAATAGGGCTTGAGATGTGGCTCAGTGGTCGAGTGCCCCTAAATTCCATGCCCAGTACCAAAAAAAGAAAGAAAAAAAAAGGAGTGACATAAAAAGAAAGGAAGGAAGGAAGGAGGAAAAAGAAAAGAAAGAGAACAATGGCTGTTGAGTAGACATCTTAAAAGTGTCTTTCACCCTTGAGATCAATTACAACTCTGTTTTTTGGCTGTCTTTTGTCGAAATAGGTAAAAATATGGATAATAAATCTCACATTCCCAGGAAGCTGATCATTTGAATCAAAGCCATCATTTATCTCTGTTGTATTCAATTGTCTTCATTTGTAAGAAGTCTATCTATTGCTTGTTCTGATTAGCTTATGGCCCTGAAACTTAGTGACATGTCACAAAAATTTATTTGCCTCAATTCTGCAATTTGAGCTGGTCTTACCTAAGCTCACTCACATGGGTATAATCTTTGCAGGCAGCTTGGAGAGGATCTCTGTCTCCATGTGGTCTTTGAAGGAGACTAGATCAGGTTTCTTCACAAGGCAATCAATAGCCTCAAAAGGGCAAACTCCAAATGTGCAATACTTAGCTTCTGCTTGCCACATTTGCTAATATTCCACTGATTAGAGCAAGTCATATAGCAAGGTCCAGAGTCATTGTGAGGAGGGACTACACAAAAGCACAAATACCAGGATATTTGATTTGCTGGGGATATTATGTAATAGCTTATCCAGATGATTAACCACTAGATTAAATTACTGCAAAAACTGAAAAATCAAAAGAGCCATTCCTTTCAGGAATATTATACATCATCTCTAAGCTGTGTCTGAGGGATTGAACACAGGGCCTTGCACATGTTAAGCACACACTATTAAAAAGGAGAGAATTAACTCTGCAGAATAAAACTTTTTCTATGCGTAATTTATTGTATATCTTTAAAAATTTAATAGCAAGTAAGTAATCTAAAACTTAATTCAAGTATGGCAGTAAGGCAGCAATTAGATACAGAATAATGATGAAGCATCTTCCTAGATATTTTTCATATATACAAGCAGTTAAGCCCTTTCCTGATTTTCTGTCAACTAGTTTTATTTTACCCAGTATCATTTGTTTATAAAAACAAAGCTATGTTGTTGTTAAAACAGGAATCAGAAAATTGTTGAAGTTGACCAATTTGTCAAGTTTATTAATTCCTTGGTCACATATTCTTAAAAGACATGTCTTTTCCTTTCTGGTCTGGTAAGTAAGTAGCTTCTTATTTCTGTTTTTTTGTCAATCCCCCACCCCTCCCCTACTTTTTGTGGCTAATAGGCCTGAAATACCTGTTAAGTCATCACAGAAAAGAAATTATTTTGCTGAATTTTATTTTTCCTATGAAATACTTAATCCCTTTTCTCTGTTCAAATATTAAGAATTCTATCATTTTCTTTCCTTTTCTCCCTTCACTTGCTTTTTCTCTCTGATGTCACTTAATCATCTACTTCTGTCTTTCTACTTTTATTATTTCTATTTCTCCATCTCAAATCAATTCAACTTTTCACATGGTTTGACATAAAGCAGTTGAAATTTTAAAAAAGTCCTCTGTGGGCTGGGGTTGTAGCTCAGTGGTAGAGCGCTTGCCTTGCATGTGTGAGGCACTGGGCCGATCCTCAGCACCACATAAAAATAAATGAATAAAATAAAGATATTTGTGTCCATCTAAACTTAAATTTTTTTTTAAAAAAAGTCCTCTGCTATTGCCACCAGTGCTAAAATTAAGAACCATCTGATTGGGCTGGGATTGTGGCTCAGCGGTAGAGCGCTTGCCTGGCATGCGTGAGGCCCTGGGTTCGATCCTCAGCACCACATACAAACCAATAAAATAAAGACATTGTGCCTATCTACAATTAAAGTAAAAAAATTTAAAAAAAAAGAGCTTTAAAAAAAAAAAGAACCATCTGATTATGGTTTGATCCTGGAAAGAGGTATAAGACTATTTTCTTCATGTCTGGTGGTGGGAACCTATTTTTTCTTTCTGTATCTAACACAGTTTTGCATTTGTTGCATTTTTCTGAGAGGCCTAAAATACTTCGCATGGCTGTTTAATAAATGAAGAAGGCCATCAATTTGAAGAAGATAGATGCTATATGGATAGTTTAATAGCCTTCATGGAACAACTACTAAAATATAATTAAACCTTAGGGTCAATTGACATGTCTAGAATTTAGACCACAGATCACAAGTTCATAAATACACAGTGATGTTATAATGGATTCAAAGGACACTTTATTTTTAAAAATTAAATGAAAAATATTAAATGAGAGTCCTCAGAAGAATGTTTTTTATTTTAATAATCACTTGAAATTTGTTTTTATTCTCCAAATATTTGAGGTTAAATAAAATCAATGCTCTTTAAAATCTCAATTTTAAAGATTTATTTATTTATAAAACTTTCAAAAATAAAAACCAACACAAATTCTGAGGAAATATGAAAAGTCAATTTATTGATAACATACACAAATGGAGCCAAAGCCTCAAAAGAAGCAAGCCAACATCTTCCATTTGTGCCACTTAGGTATTACTGCCAATTGAATAATAAGACCCTCTCCCCTTCCCAACTTAATGGTTTAAAGACATCAGGATTTTTTTCACCTAAAAGAAGTTCACACATAGGTAATGCAGAGTTGGTGCAGTGGTTCCATTAAGTCAACTGGGATCCTACTTCCTTCCTTCTTTCTGTCCAGCCATCCTCAGCACATGGCTTCTATATAGAGTCATTTCATGAACAAGATGTTTTTGCAGCTCTGACCATCTTATTTGCATTTCAGACATGAAGAAAGAAAGACTAAATGAGGCTGAATTTTCCCTTTAGTTTCACATAACACTTATGTTTATATCACATTGACTAGAACTTAGCCACATCTAGCTACATAGAGGCTGGGACACACAGTCTTTGTTCTATACAATAAAGTAACCATAATGTAATGTGACACAATCAGTGTTATATTAGAAGATGGGGAGAATGGATAATGGGAAGGCTAGCAGAAGACTTTGCTGCAATGCTAAATCAAGGTAGTGAAATTGTATCGTTCTCTCTCTCTCTCTCTCTCTCTCTCTCTCACACACACACACACACACACACCTTATGGCTCCATTCTTTCCCTATTTCTAAACCAGAAGCTTATTTTCTCAGCCTTCTTTTTGCATCTAAGACATAGTAATGTGGCCTAGACTCTAAGTCAGGTACAATGTTTTAGAGACTTCTAGGAATGTCTTGTGCCACTGTGAGGAAGTGATAAAACTGGCATCTAGTAGGCAGAGTCAGGGATGCTGCTTTAACCTGGAAGTAAGTAATATAAAAAACCTGTGTGGGCCCATTGTTGTGAGGGTAGCAACAGAGATAGCAAACTTCCTGAGGCACCAGTGGCAGAGACCCATGCTCAGAGTCAGCAGTACAAGTTGTAAGGTCTGTGTCCTATGCAGTGGTTGTGGCATAGCCAGTGGACCATCATGTGGCTTGATTTGAGCAGTTTTCTTTGGGGAATAGTCTTTAAACCAGTTTTTCTGACATTTGTATAGAATCAAAACCAATTCATATTCTTTTCTTCCTCAACCATTCATTCATAGAGAGTTTCTAATGTTTGTGCCTATGTTGACTGGCTAGAGCTACCACAACAAAGCACCACCAACTGAAACCTTAAACAACATAAATTTATTGTCTCATAGTTCTGGAGCCAGAAATCCAAAATCAAGTTGTTGGCAGGCAGGGTTGGTTCCTCCCGAAGGCTGTGAGGGCAGGATCTGTTCCAGACAAGATCTGTTCCAGACCTCTCTCCTTGGTGTGTGTGTAGATTAATGTCTTCATGCTCATATCATATTCTCCCTCCAGTATGTCTGTGTCCAAATTTCCTCTTCTTATGAAGATATCATTCTTATTATGTTAGACTGATAACACACTACTCTAACTTCATTTTAATTTGATTACCTTTGTAAAGAGCCTATTTCCAAACAAGGCCAGGCTGAGTCAGTGATGGTTAGGACTTCAACATATAGATTTTTGGGGACATAATTCAATCCATAACAGCACTGAAGAACCCTCTGATGCAGGCATGTCTTGGAACATCACTCACCCTGCCTTCCAAACATAAGTTCAAGGCACAGAGATCAATGACAAATGAAGAATAACTTTATGGATTAAAGAAATGAACAAATAAAATCAATTTAGGCATTTATAATTGACATAAGTACAGGCCGTAATTGGTCATTCCTATTCCAACTGATAAGAGAGTAAAGAGTTTTATTCAATGCTACAGGATTAGCAATTTTTAGTGTGAAAGTTTTGGACAACATGTGATAGAGGTACCACTAGAGGAATCAGACAGTGGAGTGTAGATTCTATAACTCTTTCTGGACTCATTCCTGCTATAGCTTCCTAAAAGATCACAAAAGTAAAGAATCTTTTGTTGTACTTGATTGTTTTTGTTTTGTTTGAGACAGGTCTTGCTGAGTAGCCTAAGCTGGTCTTGAACTCTCAGCCTCAGCTTCCCATGTTGCTGGGATTACAGAGCCACCTTGCCTGACAACCTGTTTTATTTTACTATCAGTCTTCAGTGGAATATTGGCGATATATACATACATCTGCTGCCTGCCTCATATCTCTTTGCCTCTACTGGCTGTTATTTTTAAAATTTTATTTTTAAATGGCATTTTATTTTGGAAAAGTCCCAACACATACAAATGTAGAGAGAATAGTATAATGAATCCTTATGCACTCATCATTCAAATTAGACAATTATCAACTTACGGTCAAATTTATTTCATGTATACTGGACATATATGTTGGGTGACTTTTCCCCCTAAGGACATTTAGGGGGAATCACAATGGGTGAGAGTTGCAACTGGCATCTAGTGGAGTCAGGGATGCTGCTAAATATCTAAAATGACATAACAGCCCTTGCAAAAAAGAATTATCAAGTCCAAGATGTGCTGAGGTTTAAAATTCTAACCTATACATGTTCCCACTGCACTCCCACTTTAGAATTATTTGGAGCAAATCTCAGACACCAAATTTTCTCTGTATATATTTCAGCATGTTATCTCTGAGAAATAAGGATTTAAGCCAAGCATGGTGGACCATGCTTTTAATCCCATGACTTGGAAGGCTGAAGCAGGAGGATCACAAGTTTGGGGACAGCCTTAGAAACTTAGCAAAAATCTGTTTCAAAATAAAAATAAACAGGCATGGGGATGTACTAAGGATTGAAAAAACATAACCATATTACAATTACTCCTTTAAAAAATTAACAATAATTTCTAATGTTATTAAATATCTAGTTAATGTTCTAGAGATATCAAGAAAAAATGTGTATTCTTTGGTGAGAACCACACACTGTCATCACTTCAGTAATATTCCCTTTGCTACAAACAGGTTATTAAATCATGTTCACACTCAGGGTTCTACTTTTGAGGTAACATTTGCTAAGAATATGAGGACACATTTGAAAACCTTTGCAAGTTTTAAGACTCTCTAAACTTATTGGTTCTCTTTTCTTTTCCTTCCTCTACTCTTTGCAATAAATTTGTTAAAAATAAAAACAGATTATTTGTCCAGTAGAGGACTCTATAGTTTGTTTTTAAATTTCATTTTGTTGTTACTGATTGAATCCATGGATTTTTTAACCAAGTTCATCTGTCCCGTTAATTGTTATCAAAACAATCAGATTCAGGTTTGATTTTGTTCTGCATATTTACTTTCTTGTTTAGGCAAGATTGTTTCACAGGTAGTATGGCATATCCCTGTTTGGAGGCATATATTATGTAGTCGTCTGGCTTTTTTTGTGATGCTAGCCATCATCAATGATCATTGCTTGGATCCATTACTTCACTAATGTTTTCAAAATGATAATATTTTCATTCTCAACTTCTTTCATCAGTTCTGTTGCACTGAGATATGCATGCATATATCTTGTGTGGCTGACCAAGTGGTCTCTATTTCAAAAGTCTTCCTCCATTTACTTTATCATGGATAATTCCCAGCATAACAACATAGTACTTTATCACAGGGCTCAGGAAATGGTAAGCATAAGTATCACCATAAGAATATTAATAATTAACTTCCTAAGTACATCCTATGTTCTAAGTGTCATCGTAAGCACTTGTGAAGTAAATCTTTTGATTTCTTACATTTTATAGATAAAGAAATTGAAAAAAAAAGGCTACTCTTGCTCAAGATCACATGGTTGATAAGTATCAGAGGCAGGATTTGAATTCAGATAGTCTGAATCTAAAGCCCACTTAACCATTAAGACATAATGATTCTCACAGAGAAGAGAAAATATGTTATGTCAATTAAATGTGGTCAGATATAAATGCACTGAGCTTTAAACTCAAAAGGATGTGGGAGGGATTCTGTCTCAATTATTTACCATGTGACTCTGAGCAAACTCTTTCACCTCTCTGAATTTTCTTCACTGGTAAAAGATAGATAATAAATCTACCTCATAGTGTTTGTTTTAGTCAGCTTTTTAACTGCTGTGACTAAAAGATCTGACAAGAATAATTGTAGCGGAGGAAAAGTTTGTTTGAGGGCTTATGGTTTCAGCAGTCTTAGTCCATAGAAGGTCAGCTCCATTCCTTAGGGCTCCAGGAGAAGTTGAATATCATGGTGTGAGAGTGTGGCAGAAGGAAGCAGCTTACGTCATGATCTGGAAGCAGAGAGAGAGACCCCACTCTCCAGATACAAAATATATACCCCATAGCCACATCCCCAATGAACCACTTCCTCCCACCACACCCCATCTACCTCCTGTCACCACTCAGTTAATCACATCAGGGATTAATTCACTGACTAGGTTAAGGCCATAACCTAATCATTTCTCCTCCAAACCTTCTTGCACTGTTTCATATGTGAGCTTTTGGGAGATATCTCACATCCAAATTATAACAGTGTTGTTTTGTAATGATAGTTAAACCTAAGAATCTGTTTTGTGTTGAGCAATTGAAAACTTACACATGTATATATATGGGAGGAGAGAGAAAGAGGAGACAGAGAGAGGATAGAAAGAGAGAAGGGGGGAGGGAGGGAGAGGAAGAGGGAGAGGGAGGAGCTAGCTGTGATGGCATGTGCCCATAATGCCAGCTACTCAGGAAGGCGAGATAGGAGGATTGCCAATTTGAGGCCAGTCTCAGAAGTTTACTGATGCCCTGTCTCAAAAACAAAATAAAAAGTCTGGAGATGTAGTTCAGTGTTGAAAAATCCCTAAATTTCTATTACTGAAATCAATCAATCAATCAATCAATCAATAGCTATAAAAAAGTGTATTGCTGAATAACTAAAAGACATGTCACCTACATTAAAACATAAGCAAAAAATTGCTTGAATGTTAGTTATTTAGTAATTAAGGAAATGCAAATGAAAAATACAATGAGATAGCACTTCATTCCTACTTAGGATGGCTATAACAAAAAAGACATAATAAGTTGGTGAGGATTCAGAGAAACTGTAACCCTCATACACTGCTAGAAGGAATTTAAAATGGTGTAGCCACTTTGGAAAAGAGTTTGACAGTTTTTCCAAATATTAAAAATATAATTATTAATGGCCCAGCAATTCTACTCCTAGGTATGCTGCCAAAAGAAATAAAAACAAATTCTTGTATACAAATGATCAAAGCAGCAGCATTCATAATAGCAAAGAAGTGGAAACAACACAAAGGCCTATGAACTGATGAATGGATAAATAAAATTGGTATATCTACAAAATGGAATATTATTCAGTCATAAGAAGGAAGAATGTTCTAATGCATGTTACAACAGGAATGAACCCTGCTATGGATTGAATGTATTCCCTAAATTTCATGTACTAGAAACTTTGTCCCCAAAGTCACATGTTGATAGCATTTGCAGATAGGGTCTTTGGAGGTAATTAGGATTAGATGAGGTCATGAGGGTAGGGCTCCTATGATAACATTAGTGACTTTATAAAAAGGAAGAGACCCAGGCTAGCAAGTTTGTCCTGTCCCCATGAGAGAGTCCTCATGAGCAAGAAGGATCTCACTAGCCAGCAATCTTAATTTTCCCAAACTTCAGAATTATAACTCCTAACAGGTCTCTTTTCTTTATAAATCACATTCTGCTACAGCAACATAAAAAGGACTAAGACAAACCCTGAGAACCTTATGCAAAGTGATATCATCCATTCACAAAAGAACACATATTGTATGACTCTGTTTATATGGAAATGTCCAGAATAAGCAAATCTTTTTAAAAAAAATTTTTAATATCTTTATTTTATTCATTTATTTTTTATGTGGCACTGAGGATCGAACCCAGTGCCTCATGCATGTGAGGCAAGTGCTCTACCACTGAGCCATAATCCCAGCCCAGAATAAGCAAATCTTTGAAGACAGAAAGTATACTGGTGGTTGCCTAGTACTGGGGAAGTTGGGGACAAATAGAGAATAATAGCTAATGGGTATGAGTTTTCTTTGGGAGGAGGTATGAAAACATTCTAAAATTAAATTATGATGATAGTTGCACATCCCTGTGAATATACTTTTTAAAAACATTGAATTGTATACCTCAAATTTACATCATGGGTATTTGTATCACAACAAAGCAATTTTAAAAAGAAAAGGTTTACATGTGCATAAAAATGCATCTTTTGTAAATTTTCTTAAGTTTCCTGTCATGATTATATATGTGTTTGAAAGGTAATGTGAATGTGAGTCCCTACTTTAAAATGGAGAATATATAAAATTCCAACATGATTTTGGGAAGTTGAATGTGGGCACAAATAACATGAGTGATAGCATCGCATCATACAGATACTTAGCAGTGACATTAAGAGGGTACACAAGATCTTAATAGTGAACTTAATGATGATTATTGTGAGATCTTAGTTTTGAGCCTGAATTTGGTTCTTAGTTGTGCTGTAACTGGAGTTTTTATTGTTTTGTTCCTATTGCTATGTAATGACCATTTGATCAACTTCCATCATTTACAGTTTGGCTACACAGGCTGTAGAGATGTCTGCCAGGCCAGTTTCTTCATATTGTGTACCATCTTCCAAAGAGCTTAAAACTGAGGTTTGGATTGAAGGGAAACCCTGTCTCCCAAACACAAATTGACAAATTTTTTGTTTTGTTAGTATTATCTTTAATTATGAAATGGGCTATTTTGGGAAGAAAGAGAGAGAAAATGTTCCACCCATGGATCACCACTAAGATCTTTCTTGTCCCTGTCACAGTCATCTCCCTTTCCCAGAATTTGTGATTGGGGAACACAGCTTTCCACCACAGCTAGAGCAGGAATGGGAGATTCTGGATTCTGTGGTCAATAGGGATCCCCAGAGTGAGTTTGGGAGCCTGACTTTGAGCAAGAATTGATTATAGAAGTTACTGGATATTATCCCTTCCTGAAATCCTCACATCATCTTTCTTTTCCTCTCTTCCCCTTTCCCTCATGCATGTTAATTAAAAAAAGTCTCACAAATAAATTTTGATTGGAAATATATTCTTAATATACCAAATCCAAAATGATGCCAAAAAGGATATAAGAAGTCTCCCTTCTATCCTGTGTTCAGACACCCAGAGTCTCCAATTTTTCCAAAGAACCCATATTTTCATTTCATCTAAACAAACTAGAAAACCAATGAGGAAATTTAGATAATTTTGGAAGTATCTGCTCTCTCCATCATTCTTTCATTCAGTGTTCACCTGTTCTTTCTGGCTTCTCTGTTCCTCAGGGACTAAAAAAGGGCTGTCACTGGTATCTGCTCAGAGAACTGTTCCAGCCTTAGTATCATGTTGATTTTCAGCCTTTAAAAAAAGACTGTGTCACTTAAGCCCAAAGACCCAGAAGCCAGTTCTGAGTGATTTACAGGCACACTATGTATCTACATGTCCAACCTGAATATATATGAATACTTATCATTATGCTTTTTTTCCAACATAATGTGCGTATCACACACATAGACACACATCAGGAAATATTTTTATTGATTTACATGAGTGTAATGTTATTTTTTAACACACAACAAATACTTATGTTTCTTTGGCGACCTCCCTCCCCCATTTCAAGTAACAAGTTGCGTTATTATTTTAAGAAAGGGTATATTCTTTGGGGTGAGAGTGGGAACAAAGGTAAAGAAATAAAGGCCAGATCTTCAAGGGAAAAAGAAAAAGAAAAGAAAAGAAAAGGGGGAAAAATAGGTCTGGGAATCTCAAGAACATCTTTATTTCGCCTTTTAACTCCCCGCCTTTCTGATTAAAGAGTTCAGACCTGCTCCCCTGCCCGCGTTCAATTATCCCCAGCATCTTTTCTCAGAAGCTGTCACCTCCACTTGCTGAACCATAGCCCCATCGGGAGCCATTAGCCTGGTTCTTTCCGTTTCACTTTTCTTTCCTCAGTTTCTCCCTGCAATCTTTATAAATCTCTCTTGGAGGAGGAGCGTCCAAGCGGGTGGAAGTCTGAACACAATGCAACCTGAGAATTTCTGTCACTCTCTGCATATGCTCCTAAGTGCTTTAATCCCAATTAGGGGCGGCTGACACACGGTCCTATTCATTCCCATCAGCTCTTGAATACATTTGCCTAGAAATGAACTTCACAAATAGAGGCGCTCCTAAATGTGCCCAACAGCAAGGAAAATCGAATTGAGTGCGGGCTCATTCGGTAGAGGCCGGCAGAGAAGCGCTGAATGTGGAGGTGCCCCGAGACATTGCAATTCAGCAACATGCTCGCTGACTTTTCTTTGCACCATGTCAACCGAAAGAACCAAGAAATAAGTTGGGGAACTCCGGTTAAAAGGCAACTTGAGAGGGACTCTGAATACTTTTATTGAGCCGTTTCCAATGGAGGACTTAGAAAACAACAAAAAAGGCACCACAAAACCCACCAGTGGTGTCCCGGCTGCGTCCTTGGCTGCGAATTTGGAGACTCTCGACCGGCGCGCATCCACCGGCCACGCAATTAAGGGGAAAATAGCCCCGTCGCCGGCGTGTCATCTGGTGGCGTTCCCAGAGTCCGTCGCCACCGCCCCATTCAGACCGAGCCTTAATGTCCCACCCGCGCCTTGGGGGCCGCGCAGCTGGTCTGCGCTGACCTGCGGCCTGGCCACTGCTGACACCCTCGAGGGGCGCGTCCTAGGCCACCTCAGTCCCCAACTCTGCTACTGAACTCCAGGTCTCCAAGCCCCTGCCTCCCCTGAGGCCTTGCCTACAGTAGCTGATCCGGAGCCTCTCTCTCTACCCGGGATTCTGGACTCAAAGCCCCAGCGACGTGGGCGGAGTGTTGTCCCAACAATGTCCCGGTGACTCCCCAACAATCCCGTCCCCAAGGCTCAGAGTTCCTGGGAACAGCCACCTCTGTCCGTCCGCCTCCGGGACCCGAAGTCAAGGCCTTTGCGCGGCGGTGACCTGCAGCCCTAGAGAAGTGTGTTCTGAAAGGAATGGCTCATCTCAGCCCCGAACTCCTTTGGAGGCTCTTTTCTCTAGGCGAAGCCCAGACTGGTCACACGTGCTCGGCGTCCTCAGCACTTCTAACCCGATGTTGGAACACGACAATTCTCAGGCGGAGACCGCTCCTTAACGCAGCCGGTTTTGAAAGCAGCGCAGTGGTTGGATTTAGCTTCCTGCAGTCTGCATCTCCAGCGGGCCACTGCTCCGGAGCATCTATACCTCATTAGGGCAACCTGTTACTTGGGCCCGAGTCGTGCTTGAGCGGTTCCGCCGCGGGCAGAGACCAGGACCGCCCCCAAACCAGACTCTCCCCGCACCTCGGTGGAGGAGGGATTTCGCTTTAACAGGGCCTCTGGATGCCCATTTTAAAAGTCGATAAAAAAGCCGAGTGGAATGTTTTGATTGAGTCTCAACATTGTCTTTGAATAAGACTGAGACCATGTAATTAATGTGTCTTTTTAATAAGGGACAATACGGCCGTTCAAGCTATTTAATTTCATTTAATTTTCCATCCCATTTGCTGCACAGCCCGCTTTTACTTTTAACACCCAGCCTTTCACGGCCCATCTTGCTCCACTGGGCACATTAGATTGGTTTCACCCTTGCTTTTTAGGGGAGGAAAAATAAAAGAAAATGTGTTCCTTTCCTCCTTTGTGGACAATTCATTTCACTTGGGGAACTTCAACTCCAAGCCACAGGACAGAATAAAACTCGGCGAGCTGGTGTGAATGCCTCTGGCGCAGTCTCTTTCTTCTCGCTGAGCTGGGAACCAGTCACAATTGGCTATATTAATAAATAACTTTCCTCACAGTCGGCCTTTACATGGTCCTATTGATAAAATTGTTCGCGTGTCGTTCACGCTTTTTCACTCATTAAGGAGGGCTGGGGAGGCGCACCGAACCCAGGCTCCGCGCCGGCCCCTTCCCGCTCGCAGTGCTGGTAATTTAAACTGGGTGTCATCCCGGAGTCGCCAGGCCAGAGGTTAGAGGGACATGTTCATGGCTTAAATTTATTGCCCTCGACTCTTCGGAGAAGCTTCCTCTCCTCCTCCCCTCCCCCGGCTTTTGCCATTCATAGGCCGCCAGATCAAAGGCTTCGTCTTCTCTCTCCAGGGCATCCTTCTCCTGTAGAGGGGCAATTGGAGGGTTAAGAGGAAAACTTAGGGGCAGCTCCTTCGAAAGTGGCCCTGAGCAAGGTGTGGTTGCATAATCAATAAGGCTATAACAGTGTAGTCACCCAGACCCATGGAGTTGCTCTTCCCTGTCCCAGCAGCCACTCTACGTAGGTCCTGGAGTTGACTCTGAGTCTCTCAGTGTGTCTGACTCCAGATGCTTAGATGTGACCTGGTCTGGATTCTCTTCTCAATGCAAACTACGAGTTTCGGATTTTCCAGAATTTTCCAGTAACTTCATTACTGACTGCCACACACTGAGGTGAACAGCATAGAAGCTAAGGGTCTGTTTGCATCCAAAATTCCCATTTTACAGATCAGGAGACTGAGGCTATAAAGCAGTTCACTGGAGATTTCTGAAGTCTTGAGTGACAGAGGACAGACTGACTCGGAGTTTCCTGTCCCTGCCAGTATGGAAACAGGTTTCCAACCCAGGAGAGCCGCACTGAACTTCCTGTGACAAACTGCCTAGTTACAGGTGGTTTGCCACCCTGTGTCCTGTCCTACTTGTTAACCAATTAGTCCTGCTTGCTTGCAGTAGGAGAGCCACAATTTCCTTGGGCAAAACCACATGAAGAGGCAGTGTGGGTGCTCCTCTGCCCCTTTATAGAGCGATTAGGCTTCTGACATCCTGCGGGCAACCCAGCATCACTCATACCTCTCCAGGAATTGTGTAAGTTTCACCGCTGGCTGCGTAGCATTTGAAGGAAGATGCCTGGGACTAGTAGTGAACAGCAGATGCCAGCAGAACTGTCAAAAATATCTGATGAACACTGTCCAAGCACAAACAGAAGCCTTCCCTGAAAGAAAAGGGGGTGCATTTTAGTTTAACTCGGAAGTACCTGTCTTGTTAGTTGACAAACCCTGAATAAGCAGGGTTGGTCCATAAGCCCACTGGGTCTTTGGTGGACTTTGAAGGGGTATGGTGTTCTTTATTTTTTGTTTTTTCTTTTTCTTTTTGAAAGTAATATCCAGTTTGTTGATTCTAGGGATGTTAGTCCAAGAACTTTGTTTCAGTTTTAAACTTAAGAGCAAAAACAGGGTTTGAATTTATCGGAGTTGGCATATAGGGGTGACGTGTTTAATAATCTGGCCCGCAGAACTTCATCATCATCCTCAGTCCTTGAGTTCTCTCCACGGCGAAAGATCCCTTTATGAAGCCCTTGGCTCAGGGGGTTTGCCATTCTGCAGAAGGCTTGTCTTTCTGCAGAGAAAGTGCGAGCCCAGAGTGCGCCCATGAAATGATGCACAGCTGACCTGGCCTTCTCAAATTGGACTGGAGGTTTCATATTTCGAGGTGTAACGGGGAAAGGAGAACAATTAAAGCGGTTTTAAATAGACGATTGGCTTGAACCCAATCCCCTGAAATGGTAATATGGTCGTTATTTAAAAAGTGTAGGTATTTTCTGGTGTTTTCCCATCAAGTACCTGCCTAATTTCTGTATGGCACACGCCAGAAATCAATAGAAGTTAACAAGTCCTCCAAACAGTCCCCATCTCTTTGTTTAATCTCCTTTACAATAAAGCCAAAGGGAGAGAATTAAAAATCTTTGAAGTAGACCAAGGCTCAAAGGAATCAGCCAAGTAGACTTAAAGTAGTCACTTATTTCCCAAAACTGGTTTGTCGGTGAACAATAAAAGGAAGTAAAATTTATGGAGAAATTATACAGTGGATTTGTCACTTAAAATATCGTAACTGTCTCGGGGACAATACCCCATGCTGAGGATTAATGGTCCCGCTGGACCTTTGATTCACCAGCGCCTTTTCTTCGCCCTTGACAAATTGGATTTTTAGGAATGGGAAGGTCGCCTGGACCATTGTGTGCTAGCCATTCAGAGGCCTCGATTATGCAGGGGGCTGAGGGAACCACTCCATGTGACCCTCTCGGGTGGGACTCTGCAGCTGCTTCGCAGCGCAACTCTCTCACCAAACTCGGCGCCCTTGCGCTCACGGTGCCAAAAGGCGCCCGCCCGGATTGAAAAGGCGCAGTGCTTGCCCTCCCGCGTCACTCCGCAGGCGGAGGACGCACGTCGGGGCGCGGCTCCCTGGCTAGCGCGCGGCTCCGGCTCTGTCACTTGCGCCCTGAGGAGGACCCGGCGCGTCCCAGCGCCTGCCTGGTGGTGGTGGCAACAATGCACGGAACCGTTCGCGCCCCAGCCACCAGCGTGAGCGCAGACTGCTGCATCCCCGCCGGCTTGCGCCTCGGGCCGGTCCCTGGCACCTTCAAGCTGGGCAAGTACCTGTCAGATCGCAGGGAACCCGGGCCCAAGAAAAAGGTATTGGCTATTCCGACCTTTGCCCCCTGTCATTCGCCCCACCTTTGCCCTGACTCTGGAAAGGGGTAGAGAAGGGAAGTGGAGGAACAGGGGATTGATTGTTTACCTATTAATTTTGCCGAGTGGAAGAAGATTATGATTATTCCTAGCAAGTCTCACTGAGAGCTGGACGTGGGCCGGGCTGAGGGGAGAGGACATGCCTGGGAGGGTGCTACCTCCGGGTAAGGCGCACCAGGCTGTACATGCTGGGACCACTAGGTTTGGGTTCCCCAAAGCTCTGGGGTGTCTTCAGTTAAGTTTTGGACCCGCCGCCCCCTCTACAACCCCCACTCGGATTCTTCCCTCCCTCTGCTAATGGCACCTTTCCTCTGGGGGCACAGGGATTCGAGGACTTTTCTTCCCTTCTGTATGCTAATTTGAGACTTAAATGTGTCTTAATTTAATTCTATTTCCTTTGAAAAAAATCACTGGGAGGCTCTAATCCCTGGAAACTCCCCAGATTTTTCTTGTCTCCAATTTACTTGTGGGTTTAGAGTAAATGGAGAAAGAGTGAGCCAGGTGGTGGTTCTGACGCAGGGTCTGAAAGCTAGGGGCGCCTACCCGCATCGAGCACTGGGTCTCTTGCCTGCTGTCGGGCTCTGAGAGTACAAGGTCCCAACCCCGAGGCGCCAAGGCCAAACCGCCAGCTCTGTCTCCTAAATGTGTCATGATCCCTGACCAAAGAAGAAATTTAAAGACTCTTGCCCACCCTGGGGGCTTCGATCAGGAAACGAAGGTATTAGTCTGGTGGAGAAAGAAGGACCTTGACTTTAGCTGCTGCCTAGACTTTTCATGTAGGAAGTAGTATTCAGCTAACCCGACCTCATCTCGCTCCTGGAGCAATCAACTGTCTTGCCCCCAACCCAGTCTAAACCCGAATTTGACGCATACCAGGCCTTCCTCTTTAAACGCAATTTAATTGTTTTTAAATGACTGGCGAGCTACAGGCAAGATTTTTCTATTATGCTTTGTTCCTAGGTTGCTGTACAGCGAGAACTGGGAGGCGTGAGAGATAGGGAAGAGTAGGGAATGCTCTGCGTCCTTGTGAACGTCTCCACTCTGATGTTAGGGCTGTTCTCCAAACAGCAAG
The DNA here is from genome assembly GCA_004024805.1 of Geosciurus inauris. Lineage (NCBI taxonomy): Eukaryota > Metazoa > Chordata > Mammalia > Rodentia > Sciuridae > Geosciurus > Geosciurus inauris. The sequence continues at coordinate 16,905 of PVHX01011110.1, read as the reverse complement.
TGGGAGAGGTGGGGCATGTCTTGGTGCAAGATGAACCCAGGCACTCAGGAAGAATATCCTTATCCCACCCTGTTGCCAAGATGTATGTGTGTGTGAGGGGGGGATTTGTTTTTTTTGTTTGTTTTGTTTTGTTTTTTTTTACTAGCCAGCCTTTTCTCCATCCTCCAGTCTAGAACCCTAAGGAATTAACCACTTCCCAGAAGCCCATGTCTCTTCTGACCAAAGAGAACATATCTTCCTGAGTCGGTGGGGTGGAGCATAAACTTTTCCTCTGGGTTCTGGGCCTGGCCGTGGTGGTGGGGAGAACGACCACTACTTGTGTTGCAGGTGCGCATGGTGAGAGGGGAGCTGGTGGACGAATCGGGGGGCTCCCCTCTGGAGTGGATAGGGTTAATCCGGGCAGCCAGGAATCCCCAGGAACAGACTCTGGAAGCTATTGCAGACTTACCCGGAGGACAGGTACTATGGGCTCCCCTCACCCCGGCCAAATTTTATTTACCTAATTGTTCTTATGGTGGTCAACAATATAAAGAGCAAAACACTTTAGGTAGAGGTCTCGTTAAAATGTCCAACTCTATAAAGTCAACACTCTAGTATTGTTTTTCCATTTGAAGGATGAAGGAAGTGAGATTCAGAAGGACTCAGTAGTTTATCCAAGGTCACACAGCGTCAGAATTGGGATTTGAACTTTTCTTCTTAGTTGCATTTTGACCTATTACCCAGGAAATAACAGAGAGCTTTCCTATTCCTTGCGTCCCAGATTTTCTACCGAGCACTGAGAGACGTCCAGCCAGGGGAAGAGCTGACCGTGTGGTATTCCAACTCCTTGGCTCAGTGGTTCGACATCCCCACAACAGCGACTCCGACCCACGATGAGAAAGGTATGGCCTCTGAGAAGGCCTCCAGAGCCCGTGGGTGTGGGCCAGAGTCCAGCCCTTCTTAGGTCTTGGGGGTGGTCCCCATACTTGAAGGGCCTTTCGGTGTAAACTGAGTTCACGCTCCCTGCCCCTGCTTAGGCAGACAGGCGACCTCATCACTACCTTCTTAAAATCAACAGTACAAAGTAACAACAAGGACATAATCTGGCTCACCATGGCAAGGAAAATACTCAGTGAACTTCATAGGGTCATCCTTTCCCACTACATACCCAAAGCCACAATTATTTACTCAATTAAGATTCAATAAAGGGGGGCTGGGGTTGTGGCTCAGTGGTAGAGTGCTGGCCTCGCATGTGTGAAGCACTGGGTTCGATCCTCAGCACCACATAAAAATAAATAAAGATATTGTGTCCATTTACAACTAAAAAATATTTTAAAAAATTCAATAAAGGGATCTTAAAATATTGTTACTGTAATCACATCATGAGTTCCAGAGAACATAGCTCAAACCTGAAAACCTGGAATTGCTTTTACAAGGTGGAAGGGCATCTCTTCACTGTTTTTCCAGGACAACAATGTATTCTTACAGCATTTTAGAAGCTTTACGGTACTTTACTGGTCAATTGGCAAGTACTAAGGCTCTTCCGTTTAAATCGTATTTATTCATTTCCCCTTCCCTGCTTAAACTGAATCTGGGATGTATCCCAGTTTCTTCTCAGATTTATTTGATCCCTTCCAAAGCCAAGAGCGGATTTATGCAAATTAAGGTGCAGTAACTAAAGAGAAAAACATTCTCAAACCTTCCTTAGAACACTGAAGAACACTTCCTGGGGAAAGAAGACAGAGGTGCTAAAACATTTGAGGTCTTGAGATTCCTTTCTCATACACAAATCTTCCAGACTTTCTTTTTTTGCCTTCTTGCCAGTTATTTTAGTCTAGCTGTAATTTCTCCTAAAGATCCATTTTTATTTTAGAGTCATTTAGTTAAAATGAAATATTTTAACATAATCCCCTGAGATGCTGCTCAATTTCATTCCTTTAGAAGTATATGTAAAGAAATTAATAAAAATGTGGGACTTAGGAAACACTCTATAGGTAAGAATGAAGCTTATTCAGAATGATGTCATTCACTTCAAAGTATCTCTGTCCTCTGTAAATTAATTCCATTTATTTTGTGAATAGATTTGCATGTACAATATTCATAAATTATCCTAATGTAGTTTGTTCTTTGCACCACATTATCAAATTCTCTTGTCAACTTCTTCCAGTAAAAGAGAAGCACAAGAACCTTACAGTAGAGAACTCTCAAATTTGCCACTATAGAACAGTTAGGAGGGTCACTGGCCTTTATACCAGAACACTCTTCTTTAGGCTCTTCCAAATAGTACAAAACCAACTTTTTTGAATAGTGGCTCTCATGTTTTATTTCAGCCAAGTGAGTTTATAAACATCATATACCATAAAAATGACATGATTTTTGTTTTGGGGGAAGGTGTGGTCATTATGAACATCCCCAGCTTGGAGCTTGACCTCTTTAGAGTTACTAATGAATTTTGTGTTCATTTATGAAGTGTGTTTGGTACACTTGTTATGAGTTGGATTTTAGAGTCTGTAGAACATGTCAATTAAGATAAACTGAAAAAGAGTATTGAATCAGAAAACATATTTTACTGAAAATTTGGAGAGAAGAAATACTAGGGATGACTTCTATTTTTCCAATACTGGCTAATTTCAGCAGGTTTCAATTTCAGAGTAAGATTAAGAATATTACAGCCCCTTTGTTTTAAGAACAAAGCTTACTTGGCTCTGAAAACTCTCCTTAAAAAAAGGGGATGAGAGGGAGGTTTTGAACTTTGGAGGAGATTGATATTAAATCAATACCCTCACCAAGAGAACCAGATCATTTCTCTCTTTTCCTCCCCAAGATTTATTTTACATAGATGCCCAATACAAGGTAAATGAAATGTTGTAATGATTTTGTCTAAGTCTTCTAAAAACAATTAGGATAGGGTCTCATAGGCAAATTTTCCTCTCCTTTTTTTTTTTTCTTCCTGCTTTCCCCTGGCCTATGTTGGAATAAACTGCTTCTAATTTGAACTTCCATCTTGGTTATCTAGGGGGACTAATTCTTTTATGCAAAGCTAAAAGTTAATATGCATGAAGAGAAAGATCTAGAACTTTTAAATTGTTATTTCTGTAGCAATGTTTTAAAAGTTTGAGCTGCTTGTATATAGAGAGGGAGAATTTAATTTTTTCATTAAATTTTGAGAGACTGACATATACTTGGATACTACCTTGTGGCTCAACTTCTTTCTCACAGACATCTTTCCCCAGTATTATCAGTCAATCATACTTTAAAATAAACTTAACTGCAAAGATTGCTTTTCTGTGTACAAAAACAACATGACTTTCTTGAGTGGAAATGAACTTCTACCATCTGATCAGAATCTATTTCATACATAGGTTTCTTGGCTGTGGTCACAGACCCTGGCAAAATTAAAAATAATGTTAATAATAGAAAATGCAAAACAAAAAATTGACACCAAATATGTACATAGTGCCTGGCAGAGAATTTTGCACTCATCAAAAGCTGAGTAAAGGAACAATATGTGCATGAATGGAAATGTCACAGGGAAACTCATTAAGTTGTATAATTTATATGACTGAATAATTATAATAAGAAGCTGAGTATAACTATTTCACTCATATTTATGTAATAAAACATAAATATCTTCTTCAGGGACTTTACTAAGCTTGTATTTGTGGAATTATCTAGGAATTAATAACTAGGTGGGACAACTAACAATGCAACATCATCCTTCTTAGAATCTGATCATCTTTGCTAGAATATCAGGATGTAGAATTTTTCTCCCATCAAATTAAATAGGATTAAAGAAGAAATTAAGATACAAATAATTTTGAAGAATGGCAAATCATAGTCCCCATGTGGTCCTTCAGTTGGTCACGCTCCAGGAAAACCTCGGGCAAAGTGTTTAAGGCTGGGAGGGGGTAAAAAGGGTGGGTAGTGGACACAAAAGACATTGTTCTATGAAAAGGAATGATTACATATGGCCCATACATACAGGATATTGTCTCGCCTGGTAATGAGGCGCTCACGACTATTAGATTGGCCTTTGTTCAGTTTATCCAAACTCCTTGACATACGCTACCTATTCTGCAAACGCCAACAGATGGGCCCAGGCACAGCACAGACTCAACACTTGATTTAAAGCAACAGCTGCTCTCTGCTCTTCCCCTGCCAGCCTGCCTGAGCGCTGCCCTTCCAAGGAAGATTTGCTTGGAAGGCCCGGAGGAAGTCTTCGTTGGAAAGGCACAGGTCACCTCTGTTACCCTCTGAGGAGTACTAGATGATGGAGAAGGTGACAAAGGTTGGCCATTTGGTTTTTTTCGGGGCCCTTGATACAATAGGGCTACCGAACTCATTCACCCAGCCCCAAGAATACTTCTACTTCTCTCGAACAGCTGGTCAAAACCTGGGCTTATGCCTGGAATGCCTTGGCGCTTTCCTTCTGTCTGGTTTGTTCCCCTCTCACAAGGTCGCTTTTCCCTTCTTTCTTGCCCAGGGGAGGAACGCTACATTTGCTGGTACTGCTGGAGGACGTTTAGATACCCCAACAGCCTTAAGGCACACCTGCGTTTCCACTGCGTACTCAGTGGCGCCGGGGGCCGCGCCTTCCTGCACCACGAGCACGCAGCTCGCCAAGGCGCTGCCCCAGCGGCGGATGGCCTCGACCTCTCCCCGAAACCCACTGCTCCCGACTTCGCCGTGCCAGCTCAGGCAGGCACTTTGCGGTCCCAATCACACGCCCCGCAGACTTCCCAGGCCTGCGGGGCGCGGGAAAGCATCAAGCGCGAGGCTTCCTCTGCTCCCTCGGCCACGTCGCCACCCCCGGGCAAGTGGGGACTTCCCAAGAAGGGCAAAGAGCAGTCGGACCGTGCCCTGGACATGAGCGCGACAGCCCGAGCACACGGTCACTTCCTAGGCATTGTGGGCGGCTCTCCACCTGGTAGTGGCGGCCTGGCTTTCTACCCTGGTGTGCGCTCGGCTTTCAAACCTGCTGGTTTGGCCAGGGTGGCCGCGGCCTCGCATGGCGACCCCTACCGGGAGGAGGGAGGTGGCAAGCAGGGGGCTGGCCTAGCTTTGGGTAGGCTCCTGGGCGGGGGCCGGGCAGGCGGGCGCCCCGGGAGCGGGGAGAACCCGGCGGCGGGAGGCATGGGACACCACCATCACCACCACGCACACCACCACCACCCCAAGTGCCTGCTCGCAGGAGATCCGCCTCCACCGCCTCCCCCAGGCCTGCCCTGCTCCGGGCCCCTGCGTGGCTTCCCCCTGCTCCCGGGCCACCCGGAAGAGGCATCTGCCTTCAAGCACGTGGAGCGCGCCCCGCCCGCTACCGCTGCGCTGCCGGGAGCTCGTTTCGCTCAGCTGTCCCCAGCGCCGGGGCTACCCCTGGAGCGCTGCGCTTTGCCGCCCCTCGACGCGGGCGGGCTCAAGCCCTATCCGGGTGGTGAGTGCAGCCACCTGTCCACCGTCATGCCAGCCTTTACCGTATACAATGGGGAGTTGCTCTATGGCTCACCCGCCGCTGCCGCTTATTACCCGCTCAAACTGCATTTCGGCGGGCTGCTCAAATATCCGGAGTCCATCTCCTACCTAAGCGGGCCTGCAGCGGCTGCGGCTGCGGCGGCAGCAGCCGCAGCTGCCCTGAGCCCGGCGGAGTTGGGCTCCCTGGCCAGCATCGACAGAGAGATCGCCATGCACACGCAGCAACTATCTGAGATGGCGGCCGGGAAGGGTCGCGGCCGCTTGGATTCAGGGACGCTGCCGCCGGCCGTCGTATCGGCGGGAGGCGCTGGGAGCGGTGGCAGCAGTGGCAGTGGCGTGGGTAAGCCCAAGACGGGCCACCTATGCCTCTACTGCGGCAAGCTCTACTCGCGCAAATACGGGCTCAAGATTCACATGCGGACGCATACCGGGTACAAGCCACTCAAGTGCAAAGTATGCCTGCGGCCTTTTGGCGACCCCAGCAATCTCAACAAGCACATCCGACTGCACGCCGAGGGCAACACACCCTACCGCTGCGAGTTCTGCGGCAAGGTTCTTGTGCGACGACGGGACCTGGAGCGCCACGTCAAGTCCCGCCACCCCGGCCAGACTCTGCTCGCCAAGGCAGGCGATGGCCCGGGCGCCGAGCCCGGCTATCCGCTGGAGCCTGGGGATCCCAAGAGCGACGACAGTGACGTGGACGTATGCTTCACCGATGACCAGAGCGACCCCGAGGCCGGGGGCGGCGTGGAGCGAGACTCCTAATGAGCCTTCCCAGGAAGGGGCGGGGGCGTGGACAGAGTAGGACTTGGAGAAGGGGGTTCTGTTCTGGGAGAAGGAGAAATCCTGTTGGTCAGAAGAGGGACCTGACTGACGTTAATTTGGGGAGGGTGCCAGATTTGGAATGGGGAAAAGTCCCAGTTCGGGAACAGAAACCCAGAAATAAGTTCAGAGATGGCTTAAAGAAATTCGGCCACCTGGCCAGCCCGCGGAAGGTGGATCTCTCGGTCCCCAGGTCTCTGGATTCCTTGGATAGCCCCACCCTTGCCCCCACTTCGCAAAACCGCTAGGGTGGTCGGCTCTTGGGGTTTAGGGACACGTTAATATCAACATTATAGCGTCCTTAAGGGCGCTGATTTTAACTGCCACGTATTTTTAAATTGTACTTTTCTGTGGAGGAAATTGTGCCTTTTGAAACGACGCTTGTGTGAATTTTACATTAGCATTTCACTGCCTAGACAAAACAGTAATCACAATTCAGTAGTTGTGGCATCTATATGCTTGTTTCCGTTTCATTTGTTCTCATGTCAAAGACTTACTTTTTGCTGCAGTGAATATACAGTAGTAGCAGGTGTACAAATTGGTCGTTACAATTATTTATGAGAAAATAATGATAAATGTAAACTATCTAAACTAAAGCATGAATCTAAGAGCACGCAATATATAATTTTAAAGAAAATATCCTATTTGGTAGAGTACAAATGTGTATGCTGTTTTATAATGGATGATGTACAGTGAATACAGAATTTTGGTCTTGTTTCCAGTTTGTGCAATCTTTAAGAAAAATAAAGATACAAATGAAAGTTTGTTCACTTAGCAGTTTCAGAAGTAGTTTAATTTGAAAACAACCTTCCAGGAGACTTCACAATAAAATAAATTGTAGAACACTTGAATACCTTGATTGTTCATAGAGTAAATGTTAATGTAATAGGGAAATATACCATTTTATGTATGTGCATTTCACAGATTCCCAGGTAGCAGGCAGAACAATTGGTTTCTGAAAACGTTGTTAATCATGCCAAGTGTTTTCATGCTTACTGAAAGAAGCTAAGGACCTTCCTTCAAAGAAACAACAAAAAGCCAAAAAAAAAAAAAAAAAAAAAAAAAAAATCGCAACCAACCACACAGTCCTTTGTCAAAAAGAATTGTGGAACTGTAGAATCACTATTTCTTGTGTGTTCCATCTTGACGGAGTTTTCCTTGGGAGGCAAAAAGGGAAACTTGCTTAGTGCCTTTTATGATCCATACAATTTAGTATTCATTCAACAGATAGTAAGGGAGGATCTATTTTGTTGGAGGTGCTGATCTACTTGCTTTATGTATACCTACCCCCATCCCCATATGTTTCTTGCAATAATCTTGTGCTGTCAGCATTTGGTCCCATTTTACAGAAGAAAAACATTCTTCCATGTCACGGGGAGGCCCATAATTAGAACAGCAAAGTTAGAAACAATGACTATTTGCTATTTTTTTTAAAAAATAATGCTATTAATTCTATTAACCAATAGGATATAAATTATATAATTTTGTGGGATGAAATTGGAAGGCACAATCTTTCCTGCGCAGGTATACTCTGGAGAGGAATACACTCTAAGAGTGGAGGATCAGGCCCTCAGTTAAGGCGGTCCAGGTTGGTATCAATTTTCTCAGAGCCTGCTTCAAAGATTCCGATAGGTCACCAAAGGGTCTGGATATGATCCTGATGATTTAACTTAGTTAAGTATATATATGTACTTTCTTCGTTGAATCTTGAATGCTTTGCAAATCCTCTTGTTAAGAACAAACACTTCTCAGTCCATGGGTGGTTGGCAGGAACTTTTTCTGAAGAGTCACAGCAGGAGGCATGAGTGGGGGAGGGCATGATTTCTATTGACGGTGATTTGCAACCAGATTTCTTTTCTTTTTTGCAAACAAATTTCTTGTATGAGAAAATTTATGCTAGGAATTATAGATTTTTAGTGTCAGCTTACCAGAAAATGTTCAAGTTGTAAAAGAAAGCCTAAAGGGGGAAAATATGTGGATTATACATGTAAATTAGGTGATAACCGTACTATCATTTATTGAAGACCTGCTCTGCCAGATTCTTATGCGACTTGTAGTTTTTGTTTTGTTTTGTTTTGTTTTTTGGTATGGGGATTGAACTCAGGGGCAATTACCCACTGAATCACATCCTCATCCCTATTTTGTATTTTATTAGAGACAGGGTCTCACTGAGTTATTTAGTGCCTCACTTTTTGCTGAGGCTGGCTTTGAACTTGTGTTCCTCCTGTCTCAACCTCTGGAGCCACTGGGATTACAGGCATGCACCACTGCGACCAGCTACTTTCAGTTTTTTTAAAGTTTTATTTATTTTTTTAGTTGTGGGTGGACAGAATATCTTTATTTTATTTTATTTTTATGTGGTGCTGAGGATCGAACCCAGTGCCTCACGCATGCTAGGCGAGCACGCTACCACTGCACCACAATCCCAGCCCCACTACTTTCAGTTTTTTAAAAAAATTTTTTTTTAGTTGCCAATGGATCTTTATTTTATTTATTTATATGTGGTGCTGAGAATCGAACCCAGTGCCTCACACATGCAAGGCAAGTGCTCTACCACTGAGCCACAATCCCAGCCCTACTTTCAGTTTTTTAAGGAGGAGTTTTATTAAAAGTTTTATGCAAAGCATGAGTATGGACTTGACCCACCAAGTGTAGGGATGGTTTTGCCACACAGGACTGAAAGTGAACTCAAGCATTTGTTTGCTAAATGCGGGAAAAATTCTGAGCTGCTCATCATCTGCTTAGTATCATGGTCCTTTGAAACAATTATTGCTTGAAACCAAATCCTAATAGTAGAATATTGGAAAATTTTTTTGAAATCAGATCATGTAAGTCCTCAGGGAAAGTGGAAAGTCTGCCCAGATTTGCAACATGAGGAAAGTTCTGTCAGCTATAAAAATATTGGACCCCCCATTCCATTTCCTAGCTTAGTACTAACTCTTGTCATTTTGTGAGAAAATAGCTCATAAAGAAAGAAAGTAAAAATAACTTGGCCAAAGGAAATATTTGAGAATTGATAAATAGTTAACAAAACCAAACCACCAGCCTTCGGTTGCCTCCTTTGTAACTTTGTTATCTGCTAGAAATTCTTAGAATAAATTCCAAAATAAAAATGAAAATTGAATGTTGACTTAAAAGTTCTTAATTACTGGTGGCCTCCGATAGCTCATATATTTGTTCATGTAGATACATACTGTCATATGTAGTTAATACCATTATTTAATGGCAAGTCAAATCAGTGATACATAGTCAGGAATATAATATTACTTATTTTAAGTGGCTCAGTTGAATTAGTGTTTCTCAGATTACTTCTTTCAGTCCCTATCTCTTTCTCCATCCAATTGTTCTAATTTTGAGGGTAATGCTAACATCACCTGAAGTTTTTGAGAGTCTAACTGAATATTTTGTACCAAAAGATTTAAATAATACTAATAACAACAACAACAACAATAATGTCTTTTACAAGCGAAAGACATTAGATTGTTTAGACCCAGTTAATTTGGGCATTAAAATGTTTTGTTAACCTAAATAACTCGAATACATCTGGGTTTTGGTCTTGCCTCCGGCACTACTAGTTTGAGGTGAGTCTTCACTGCCGCATTTGTTAACGGGGCAAAATAAGCAACAGGGACACTCTCAATATAAAATAGGCTCTCAATATAAAATATCTCTAGCAATCCTTTGTGCTTTCAAGAACATCAACCTAAGGAGGCAAGGACTGGCGTCCTTTTATAAACATTAACACCTTTTTGCAGGGCACTAGCTCTCCTCTTGGTTCACTGAGAACTCCCATTCACTTCGGTAAATAAAAGCCTTCCATACTTCAGATCCCTTTTCAGGTCTATCCGTTTCAAGCTCAGACGCGGGTTCAAAAATGCTTTGAAACGGTTAATTGCGTGGGAAGAATGCTTTTTCCGTTTGTTTTCGCTAACTTTTGAAGTGCTCACCTGGGCGGTGAGGGTTGAGCTTAAGCAGAAGCAGACAGTAGAGGTGAGCCCTAGTGTACCTCTTCCCGAGCCGAGCAGAGCTCCAAGAATCCAGAAGGAAGCAAGGCTTCATCTTCTCTAGGGAAGGTACAGTTACTGTTTAGACTTGGAGGGAAGGTGAGTGGTTAGAACTGGTCCTGGGAGCTCGGGAAGCTGTGTTGGTGCTGGTGGGGAGGTTCCAGAGCCGGATGGGCAGTGTTTGTCTAAGTCTTATTACTCCGAGAGCTCCCATTGGCTCATTTCTCGGAGCCCTGGGTGCTATTGGAGGCGGTCTGCAGCGCGCGAAGGTCTGGGCGTCGCTGAGTCCCGGGAGCTCCCACCACCAGAGGCGTTGACCTTAGGGCCGCTCTGTCAACGTCCGGCCGTGGTAAGCCTGCCAGCGGCTGTCTGTGCAGGTGGCGTTTTTGCAACCCATAGTTTCGTTCTACCAGCTGGTTCCCGGGTTCTGAGTTGAGGCAAAGTTTTGGGTGTCTTACCGCGTTCATGAGTACAGTCCAGGAGCCCCAGGGGAAGACAGACGCGGGAAAACCTGCGGTGCCCCGAAGGAGGCCGGGGCGCTTCAGCGCGAACCTCTCCCGGGTTAAGTGCTCCTGCCCTCTGTGGCAGGGGGCTGGGGCACCAGAGCCGCGCGCCCTCACCATCTGCCACTCCCCCAAAGAGGGCAGAGGCTCTGGTGCGGTCGGGAGGTCATACGTGACCCTTGGCCACCCAGGTGCGAATTGTGAAGGAGAGGACTCAACAGACGGCACGGCCAGCGTGTGTAGTTACAGAAGGAGAGTGACTCTCGCTCTGGGCTGGGTGACCTTCCTACAAAAGATGAAAGGAGAGGTTCTGTCATCTGCGACTATAGTTTAATTCAAATTAGGTGAAAACGTGGTACGAGTTACGACAGATAACTCGTTAGGCCTTAGGCTTGGAAACCATTGCAGAGCCTTTCAAAAATAGACCAAGAGTGGGTGGACCAAATGCATACATGCAACCTCTTTGAATGTATTGACTTTATTTCAAGTACAGTGCTTTAATTATTTGAACTTTTAACTTTTCATGTAAATAGACAAAAATTAAAGGGTAAGTTTATTAAAGAGTATAAAAATATAAAATATTTTAGATTCCTAAGTATCCTCACTTTTTTTCTAACCATATACATTTTTGCATAATTTGGTATTGTAGGAAATGGCTGCGAATATGTATTTCCTATTTTTAAGATGTTGGCAGTACAATAATGTTCCTGGAGGTTATTTTAAGTAGAGAATGATTTAAAACCCAATGTTCCATGGCAAGTTGTATTTGAATAGAAAGCCTTAGGTGGAAATGTTTTATGTGACAGGAGATATAGTGAAGAGAGATGCAATAGCAGATGACTTTACATAAGAACATAGTGAACATCAGAGATTGTTTTTAATATATATTTTTAGTCTCTGGGAAAAAAAGGCAGAAAGATAAGATACTGTGCTTGACACTGAGCAGTTGATTCCTGAATTACCACCTTAAGGAAAATGGAGACACGACCAGCTCAGATTCAAGCTCACTTGAGGGAATTGGACCATAGCAGAATGCATCTGTGAGCAACAAAATGCTTTCAGGTATGCTAAAAGTCAATCCAATGAGAAATGAGTCAATGTGGGATGTCACATTTTATAAGCTTATTTGTGATTTTCAGAAAACAGGGGAAAGAAATGCCTCAGCAATCATGAAAATATAGAGAGAAGAAAACACATTAGGGAGTTTATGGGATAGGCTTGTGAATTATTTAAAGTGAACATACTGAAATCTGGTTTCAGGGAATTATACATCTATAGGTATTTGTACATATACTCTGCCCTGCATTGTTTCAAAAATTAATTGTGTATTTCACCCTGAACTGGTAGTTTGGGACTTCATGGTTTTGTATCGGCCAATATTCTCCTCAAAAAAAAAAAAAAAAAGAGACAGAAATTGACTTTGCCTTAAGGTTTTCATAACAGCACTCATTTTATTCCATTAAATCTTCATTGACTTATTTAATTTAATTTTTTTTCGGTACCAGGGATTGAACTCAGGGGTACTTGGCCACTGAGCCACATTCCCAGCCCTATTTTGTGTTTCTTTTTTTGGTTGTTGATTTTTATTTGTTTTCTTTAGGCTTACATGTTAACAGTGCAATTTGATACATTGTACATAGATAGAGGATAACATATCAATTCTCTAGTTGTAAGTTGTATAGAATCACAACATATATGCAGTCATACATAAAGTTAGGGCTATGATGTCCATCATATTCCACCACCTTTACTGTCCCCATGCCCCCTCCCCCCTTACACCCCTGTGAACAAAGATCCACCATTGTTCCCATGTCCTTCCCCACATTATGGATCAGCGTCCACTTATCAACAAGTACATTCGGTATTTGGTTTTCTGAGATTGGCTTACTTCACTTAGCATGATATTCTCCAACTCCATCCATTTACCTGCAAATGCCATAATTTTATTCTCTCTTATTGCTGAGTAATATTCCATTGTGTATATATACCACAGTTTCTTTATCCAGTCATCTATTGTAGGGCATCTTGGTTGGTTCCACAGTTTAGCTATTGTGAATTGAGCTGCTATAAACATTGAAGTGGCTGCATCACTGTAGTACGCTGTTTTTAAGTCTTCTGGGTATAGACCTAGGAGTGGGATAGCAGGCTCAAATGGTGGTTCCATTCCAAGTTTTCTAAGGAATCTCCGTACTGCTTTCCAGATTGGTTGTACCAATTTGCAGTTCCACAAGCAATGTATGAGCGTGCCTTTTTCCCCACAACCTTGCCAACACTTATTGTTGTTTGTATTCTTGATAATTGCCATTCTGACTGGCGTGAGATAAAATCTTAAGGTAGTTTTGATTTGCATTTCTCTGATTGCTAAAGAAGTTGAACATTTTTTCATATGTCTGTTGATGGATTGTATATCTTCTTCTGTGAAGTTTGTGTTCAGCTCTTTCGCCCATTTACTGATTGGGTTGTTCATTTTTTTGGTGTTAATTTTTTTAGTTCTTTATATATCCTGGAGATGAGTGCTCTATCGGATGTGTGTGTGGCAAAGATTTGTTCCCAGAATGTCAGCTCTCTGTTCACTTCATTGATTATTTCTTTTGTTGAGAAGAAGCTTTTTAGTTTGAATCCATCCCATTTGTTGATTCTTGATTTTACTTCTTGTGCTATAGGAGTCTTGTTAAGGAAGTATGGTCCTAATCTGACATGATGAAGATTTGGGCCTATTTTTCTCTTCTATTAGGCGTTGGGTCTCTGGTCTCATTTCCAGATCCTTGATCCACTTTGAGTTGAATTTTGTGCATGGTGAGAGATAGGGGTTTAGTTTCATTTTGCTGCAATATGGATTTCCAGTTTTCCCAGCACCATTTGTTGAAGAGGCTGTCTTTTCTCCAGTGTACGTGTTTGGCTCCTTTATCTAGTATAAGGTAACTGTATGTAAGTGGGTTTGTCTCTGTGTCTTCTATTCTATACCAATGGTCTACATGTCTATTTTGGTGCCAGTACCAGGCCGTTTTTGTTACTATAGCTTTGTAGTATAATCTGAGGTCAGGTATTGTGATGCCTCTTGTTTCACTCTTCTTGCTAAGGATTGTTTTGGCTATTCTGGGTCTCTTATTCTTCCAAATGAATTTCATGATTGCCTTTTCTATTTCTATAAGGAATGACATTGGGATTTTAATTGGGATTGCATTGAATCTATATATCACTTTGGGAAGTATGGCCATTTTGACAATATTGATCCTGCCTATCCAGGACCATGGGACATTATTTCATCTTCTAAGGTCTTCTTCAATTTCTTTCTTCAGTGTCTTGTAGTTTGCATTGTAGAGGTCTTTCACCTCTTTTGTTAAATGGATTCCCAAGTATTTTATTTTTTTTGAGGTTATTGTGAATGGGATAGTTTTCCTTATTTCTCTTTCAGAGGGTTTATCACTGATGTATAGAAATGCAATTGATTTGTGGGTGTTGATTTTATATCCTGCTACTTTGCTGAATTCATTTATTAGTTCTAAAAGTTTTCTGGTAGAATTTTTTTGGATCCTCTAAGTATAGAATCATGTCGTCTGCAAATAATGATAGTTTGAGTTCTTCTTTTCCAATTCGTATCCCTTTAATTTCTTTTGTCTGTCTAATTGCTCTGGCTAGTGTTTCAAGGACTATGTTGAATAGCAGTGGTGAGAGAGGGCATCCCTGTCTAGTTCCCGTTTCCAGAGGGAATGATTCCAATTTTTCTCAAATTAGGATGATGTTGGCCTTGGGTTTAGCATAGATAGCTTTTACAAAGTTGAGGTATGTTCTTTCTATCCCAAATTTTTCTAGTGTTTTGAGCATAAAAGGGTGTTGTATTTTGTCAAATGCCTTCTCTGCATCGATTGATAAAATCATATGATTCTTATCTTTAAGTCTATTGATGTAATGTATTACATTAATTGATTTCTGTATGTTGAACCAACCTTGCATCCCTGGGATGAACCCCACTTGATCATGGTGCACTATTTTTTTGATATGTTTTTGTATGTGATTTGCCAGAATTTTATTGAGAATTTTTGCATCTATGTTCATCAGGCATATTGGTCTGAAGTTTTCTTTCTTTGATGTGTCTCTGTCTGGTTTTGGAATCACGGTGACACTTGCCTCATAGAATGAGTTTGGAAGGGTTCCCTCCTTTTCTATTTCATGAAATAGTTTGAAGAGAATTGGTAGTAATTCTTCTTTGAAAGTCTTGTAGAACTCAGCTGAGAATCCATCTGGACCTGGGCTTTTCTTGGTTGGCAGACTCTTGATGGCATCTTCTATTTCCTTGCTTGAAATTGATCTGTTGAAGTTGTGTATGTCCTCTTGGTTCAGTTTGGGTAGGTCATATGCCTCTAGAAATTTGTCGGTGTCTTCAGGGTTTTCTATTTTACTGGAGTATAAATTTTCAAAATAGTTTCTAATTATCCTCTGTATTTCAGTAGTGTCTGTTGTGATATTTTCTTTTTCATCTTGAAGTTTAGTAATTTGGGTTTTCTCCCTCCTCCTTTTCGTTAGAGTGGCTAAGGGTTTGTCAATTTTGTTTATTTTTTCAAAGAACCAGCTTTTTGTTTTGTCAATTTTTTGAATTGTTTCTTTTGTTTCAATTTCATTGATTTCAGCCCTGATTCTAATTATTTCCTGTCTTCTACTTCTTTTGGTGTTAATTTGTTCTTCCTTTTCTAAGGCTTTGAGTCGAAGAGTCAATTCATTTATTTGTTGACTTTTGCTTCTTCTAATGAATGAGTTTAGTGCTATGAACTTTCTTCTTAGCCTTGCCTTCATGGCATCCCAAAGATTTTGTTATGTTCTTTCAGAGTTTTCATTTGCCTCTAAGAATTTTTTTTATCTCTTCCTTGATGTCTTCTGTTATCCATGCATCATTCAATAACATATTATTTAGTTTCCAGGTGAAGGAATAGTTACTGCTTTTTAATCTGTCATTGATTTGTAGTTTTATTCCATTGTGGTCAGATAGGATGCAGGGT
Organism: Geosciurus inauris; assembly: GCA_004024805.1. Taxonomy (NCBI): domain Eukaryota; kingdom Metazoa; phylum Chordata; class Mammalia; order Rodentia; family Sciuridae; genus Geosciurus; species Geosciurus inauris. The sequence goes on along the minus strand of PVHX01011110.1, from coordinate 1,134 downwards.
AGAATCTCTATTTTTTTTTTTATTTGCTAAGACTGGCTTTGTGACATAACATATGATCTATTTTGGAAAAGGATCCATGTGCAGCTGAGAAGAAACTATATACACTTGTTGATGGATGGAACACTCTATATATGTCAGTTAAGTCTAAATTATTGATAGTTTCATTGAGATTTATGGTTTCTTTATTAAGCTTTTGTTTGGAAGATCTATCCAATGGTGAAAGAGCTGTGTTAAAGTCTCCAAGTATTATTGTGTTGTGGTCTATCCATTTCTTGTATTTGAGAAGGATTTGTTTGATATATGTAGAAGTTCCATTATCTGGGGCATAGATATTTATGATTGTTATGTCTTGTTGATGTATGACTCCCTTAAGAAGTATGAAATGACCTTCTTTATCTCATTTCACCATCTCTGGTTTGAAGTCCACATTATTGGATATGAGGATGAAAACTCTTGCTTGTTTGCGGGGTCCATGTGAGTGATATGTTCTTTCCCACCCTTTCACTTTCAGTCTGTGGATGTCTTTTCCTGTGAGATGAGTCTCATGCAGACAGCATATTGTTGGGTCTTTTTTTTTAATCCAGTCTGTCAGTCTATGTCTTTTAATTGGTGCATTTAGGCCATTTACATTCAGGGTTATTATTGAAATTTGATTTGTAATTCTGGTCATTTTGGTTTGTTTTTGGTTTTTACCTTGATTTGTTTTCTCTTTTGAATGGTCTTTCCTCTAGTGTAGTTCCTCTCTTTGTAAATTTTCATTGTTGTTTATCATTTCCTCCTCATGGAATATTTTGCCAAGAATGCTGTGCAGTGAAGGCTTTCTTGCTGTAAATTCTTTTAACTTTTGTTTATCATGGAAGGTTTTTATTTCATCATCACATCTGAAGGTCAATTTTGCTGGATATAGGATTCTTGGTTGGCATCCATTGTCTTTAAGGGCTTGGAAAATGTTATTCCATGATCTCCTTGCTTTTAGTGTCTGGGTTGAAAAATCTGCTGAGATACGAATTGGTCTCCCCTTGTATGTAATCTGGTTCCTCTCTCGCGTGGCCTTTAAAATTCTATCCTTATTCTGTATGTTGGGCATTTTCATTATAATGTGCCTTGGTGTAGATCTGTTGAAATTTTGTACAT